>BMAV01022515.1:857655-893210 GCA_019973955.1 Trichonephila inaurata madagascariensis
TTTTGATTTTGAATGACGTTAGATCGCCAATTGGAAAATCTCTTAAAAATTGGATTTTAAAAAAAAATGTAAAGCGAATTTTAAGAAAATCTATGTTTATGGCGTCAGTCAGGCTTTGGCTCCCCCGAGAAGCCTTGTCCCCCCCCCGCATTGAGGGGATGTACGTTACGACACCGATTAATGGATTGTATGAAGCAGCTAATTTCAGAGCTCGACATATCTAATGTGAGTATCCATCAAAGAAAAGCTTTGCAATTCAAACCTTGGCATACAGCACATTTCCAGTATATCTACTATTACATGCAGCAAATCTACCCTAACACTCGTCGTTTTTCAAAGCATCCTTGCCTATCATCGCAGTCAGTATATTCATTAATATTCGCCTATCTACACAGATGAATCGACCTGGTCAGATGGTATTGACAGTGGGGGCATTGTTGAGGATATTACACATGTTTACATCGGGCATTCCTTGCAGTATTTTTCTTCTAAAATTGTCGCCATTTACTGCGCTCTTCAATATACGTTAACTACCTATCTTAAAAACTGTATCTGTACAGTGGCGCACACAAGGGGGGTGTCCTAGGGGTCCGGACCCCCCCAAAGCCCTTGACTTTTTTCTGATTTATTATAATTCTAAATATAAAGTACCTAAAATTTAATTGTTTGTTATTAATGATTGATTTAATTAATTAATGCTAATTATTTATTCAATAATTAGTTTTTTACTGTTTTTTGTTCCCGAAAATTAACAAAACAAAAAGGAGCATGATACAAGAATGGTGGACTTTTGACCCTGGACCCCCTCCCTTGAAAAATTCCTGTGTGCGCTTCTATATCTGTACATACAGCATGAGTATCTCAGAGGCGTTTAAAAGTTACAACGATCAGTGTCATCCTGTGATGTGTGATTTCTTTGACATCACTTATCAACTGCAAGAGTTTAATAAAGTTTTGTTGAATACCAAGCCCCATATAGGTATCATAGACAACGAGTTTGAAATTTAACAACAAATTGCACTTTGTGAAACCTGTTCTTGTAGCATAATTTCATGCAAATAGCTATTGTTGAAAACTGACTTACCTTTGCATTAAACATGTAAGTTTTTTTCCCCCTAACATTTGTTATTTGATGTGGATTTATTTGAAATGTCCATCACATTTTGATTGATTGTCCCGTTTTTCATCATTTTTAGGTTAAGTTTTCCATTCATCTCTTTTAAACTTACCTGACTTTGTGGGGGAAACCCCTCCATCACCTAAATATGTCTTTAATTTTAAAAAAGACAAAACTGGAGTAAAATTAGCAACAAAATGTAATTATTTATTACAGTTAAAATATAAATATATATAAGCACAGTTAAAACTTAAATGTGGCTAGAGAAAGGAAATATAATGCATACATAGAAATAGAGTGTACCAAAAGTTCAGAAAAAAATTCATTGTAACAAAAATGTATGGATAATGAATATTTAATATCTCGTGAACTTCCCATTTAATCGAATCATCTCGAACGCATGATTTTTCATTGAAAATAGAACTTTGTAACATTTGCACGTCCATTTCATATTATGCTCGTTCTGTAGCCTTCAAATCATGTAAGGAGAAATACTCCCATTTTCGAAGGCATTCCTTGTGAAGATGGACCATACTTTAGTGATGGGGTTTACATCTGGACTGAAAACAGGCTAATGGAGTACTGCAACATTCTTTCGATTGAAGAAGTTTTTTTTGTGTGTGAAATTCGAAAAATGAAAGCATTGTCCTGTATCAATACCCAGTTGGAGCGATCTAAAAAGTTCACCAAAATGCAATAAATATCTTCATTACATTTTTAAGCAAGAGTTAACGTAACGTCGTTCCGTAGTGGCACGTCTCGAGTCTGGCACTACTGCAAACTCGCCGTGTAAAAGGGGCTGATGCACGTTAAATTTTTTCGAGGCTCAAGTCCTCCCATTGGTGTGGTGTGGCAGTTTGGAGGGAAGGGCCAGCTCAGATGTCCTCGTCACTTGACTGTATTCAAAATTACAAGGTCCGTTTCCAATAAACCTCGTGTTGCTTTATAGTGAGGCGTTAATAAAATCTTGCTCACAGCTTTTTATGAATAATGTATCCTTTGTCTCTGATTCTCTTGTGAACTGTATTCTTTGTAACATTCACTATGGATGTCTTGGTTATTCCATAAATTGACATTTTATGCATAAAAACCATTTTCCTATCATCCCTTTATTTGGGACTCGTAGTTTTCCTGATTGATTTTTGCCATGTGCATCATTTTTATTTTATAAACCCGATAAATTCTATACACCAACCTATTAAAGATTGCAACAATTTCTTCTATTTTTATCTGCCTTTCTACCTATTAGTTTTGGGTGGTCTGCTTATTGTTTAGTTTTTCTCGGCATCGTATTTGAAGGAGCTTGTGAAGGTGTAGACTTTGTTAAGGCAGTTACATGACGTCATAAATCACCTGGTGATCGATGTTTATGAAAGTTTTAAGTTTGAGCCAATTAATCTAGTTATTTATAACCAAATCAACCCAAGTTGTATTTTCCTAATCATGAGTTTTAAACTCTTACTTTTGCTTCTAAAAGCTGGTTCATGTTCATTTGCCTTTGTCATTTTGAGTCTTTTGAAACATAACCTAGAAAAAGAAGAAAAAATCAAAGTGTTTATGAAATTTAAAATAGATACATTATAAAAACAACTAAGGTACAAATCTTGTTTATATCTCATGGCTTAAAAAATAATAAAGGCTCCCTCTCCTATTCCAAAAAAAAATCACTTACATCTTAACAAAATATATTTCCTGAGGTGTAAAATGCTACTTTTGAACAAATGTCTGTTGTGAAGATATATTTTTTGACATCAAATTTTCAACCATCTTGGATGTTATTTTCAAGTGATATTTGAAATTATTTTGTAACTCATAATCATGTATTCTGGATTTTCCATAGCTTAAGAGCTATAATACTTTGAATATTTATTATAAGTTGTATACTCAAAAATAAAAATGTAGAATTACTTTATTTTCAGGTTTAATTCTAGTATCTGAGATTCTCTTTTAATGAATCAATATTTTTGAATTGATCACCTTTACATCTAGATTTCTCCTCATGAAAATTATTTGTGAATCGATAACAATCGTATTCACTGATTCTTATGTTGTGAATATTTTGTTGTTGGATACACCATTATAATTCCTAACTACTATCATCCAAGAGTCATTTCTGATTCTTAAATTTTTGTTAATAGCCTATGCTAATATTTCTGCCTGTGTAACAGATGAATGATTTTTATGGAGGATTGAAACCTAATTGACAATAATGCTTGTTATTAAATTTAGCAACATCAGTCATATTAAATGACATGAAAACAATTATCCAGTCAAAGTAAATAGCTCTTAATGCAAGTTTCTCATTTAATCTTTTTGTTAAATACGAATTGGATGATAGAGTAATATGGAAGAACTGGAAGGAAGTGGATGGATTAATAAGTGTTTAAGTTTGAGAAATACATATATGTTTCAAAAATTTTTGATTATGAGAAAGTAGTTATTGTGTGTGCATGAAATCATATATAAAATTCATTATATAAATGGGTTTTATAATCTAAATCCTATGTTTATTATTTATTTTGTTTAGATGCCAGAAATGTCACCCTTCTTGTGCTTCCTGCTATGGATCTTTATCTACTAACTGCATAACTTGCCCAACTCCACATGTTTTATATAATGGTTCCTGTCATTCACAATGTCCTTTACATTATTACTCCAATGATGATTATTTGTGTGTGAGGTATATACAGAAATTGGATCTTTTTAAATTTGAATAATTTTTACATTTTCTTTAACATATAATCTTGTAGAAATTCTTGTTTTAAAAGGATCTGAAACTCTTGTCTTATACAAGATTTTTTTTAAAGCACAAATTATTGAGTGTATACAATTTCATAACTTTGATACTTTCAAACATATTCATTTTTTAAGCAGGTTTAGATTATAATTGCAGTGAATTTTCAATAATATTCATGATAACTTTTTAAATTATAATTTTCATATATTCTTATTTGTTTATTAAGAATATTTAATCTTTATTTAGATGTCATAGATCATGTGAGCATTGTATGGATAGTGATTCATGTACTAAATGTCATTCAAATTGGGAACGTAATTCTGGTGACAATTGTATTTACAATTCTAAATGTGCTGGGGGTATGTATCATATTTTAAGGATTTTTTTGTGTTATATTTTTATTCTTTGATTTGAGGAGTTGTATTTTTAATGAAATAGGTAACATGCTAAGTACTGCAAAGGCATATCCAGTCATTTTAAAAATATTTCTCGCTTACTTCCTCGGCTATCATAATTTTCGTCACAACTGGACAAAATTAGCTTCAATGTAAATAGTTCAATGACAACCAAATCATAGTATTAATAGATTAATTATTAATATAGCTAATTAACGTCTACACAAAATAATTTTCTCTTTACAGAAGCCAAATTTATTTTGTAAAATTATGTTGATAATACTTAAAATAAAAATTGAAACATGAGTTATTTAAATCTCAGTATATTTCAGGAAAACTCTTAAAGGTCCATTTACCAGACTACTTTAAAACAATTGATTTATAATATTTTTCAGAATTTAGTCACCTATGTTAATTAAGCTGATTAATCCATTAACATAATTTAGTTCCCTTGAAACCATTAAAATTAATACCACTTTTGTGCAGTGATTTTTCACAACTGAGACATTTTTTTATAGGTGACTTTTTGTGATTGCTCATTTCCCATTCTATAAATATGAGGATGGTGGAAAAAAATTAGCTTAGTAAAAAATATGTCTTAAAGAAATTCATATTTATTATAATGGAAGGTAATCTTTAACTTTTTTTTTAAAAAAAAAAACCTCTCAATTTTTAAATTATTAAACATCAAGCATTTTATAGTGAAATTAATGTTTCATATTATGAAGTATTTGTTTTGTGTTCTCTTTTCTGTTTTTGATTATAAGCTCAATTGTTATCTATGCTTGTAACATGGGTGAGGTTATTTTTTCTGAATTTTATGGAGTTAATTCACACTTAACAATTCATAAATGTATTTTCTGTTGAATAATATTATGTATATGAAAACATGTATTGTGATCTCTACTTGTATTCTAAACTTTATATTAAAATTAACAATGTTAAATAATTTGAGTTAACTTGATTTTTAGCGATGAAGGAAAGTGTTTTGCTTTTTATATTGATTTCAATCAGCACAAATCTTGGTAAAATACCCGTCCTCACTTGTACAAGATCTGAACTTTTGAAATTTTTAGCTTTAATTATCAAAAGATTTTCTCTCAACAGCATAACGATTTCAATGCTTTTAAGAGACATATTTGAAAGTATAAATTTCTGTCAGCTTTGTTCCATGAGCTGTTTGGTCATGAGCATTATACTTAATACATTTTGAAGCATGTGGTCTCTTAAATAATCATTGTACAGTCAAAACAATGTAGGTTACTTTTCTGTTATTTGTATCAAAGCAAAATCAAAAGATTGTTCGCTTGGAGAAAATTCTATTTTAGAAGTTAAACTTAAAAAAAAATTATCTCTTAATATGTTACATGTAAAATCGTGAGAGTCATTAGCAATAATACCTGTTATGTTCAGATTACAAAATTTTATTTGTGGTGTATTTTAGGGTTGTGCAAATTTAGCTTATTATTAAGATTATTTTGACATCCACCACTCAAAACACGCATTATTGCTTCTAAATTACAATTTTTTAGTATTGTGAATTTCTTTGTTGTAGTCTTGTTTTAATATATGGTACGCTTGTCACATGTGGCACTCTGCTCTACTCTACAAATTTGTCAATTTTTGAGTGGATGGAAGTTGATAAATTTGTAATAGACCTCTCTCTTATTTGACAAACATCTTCAGAATTAAGGTCATTTACGGAATTACGAGACAATCTGAAATATTCTAAAGATAAATTTACAGCTATTTTGTGAATTACTGAATGTCATTGATGGAGAGATTTAATTGTTTGAAGAGAGAAGATTGCATGTACTCTGCTTTCCACTTTAGGTTCCACATATCTAAGCAAAAACTCTTTCCTCTTATGAAAATTGTCTTGAGTCCGCAAAAAAAGTGTTTAACAACTGAATTCTGAAAATCGAGTCAAATTCAAAGTGACAAATTTTACACCTGATTTTGCAATATGAAACCGCATGTGTGCAAGCACTGGTTTTCAATGAAATTTTTATTTATCTTTTTATTTAACTATAATGAAGGGAAATACTTATATTTTATGTTGTTTATTTCTTATTTTAATAAATAAGTTTAAAAATACATAAAAAAGTAAGATTTTAAATTTTTTTACCTTTGTTGAAGAAATAGTTACATTTTATGCTAAGAAATATCTTTAAATGAGATGCAAAATTAATATTGAATAAAACTATAAATCTGAATTATTGACCTCAATTTTCTAATTCTGCATTCATTATCGCAGGAATCGAATTGTTTCAAAAGTGTCTTACTGTGTGGCAAGCTAAATTATATTGGTAGATTGGTTTGGCACACCACAGCCAAAAGGTTGCCGACCCCTGTAGTGTAATATTAAATTTCCATCCTAGTGCTTAGAATCGGAAAATTTACAAATATTTAATAATTTGAACCATTTTTTAAAATTTTGTTTAGGAATTTATATCTCTAATAGAATTTCAAGCTTTTTAAAAATGTTTGATAAAATTTTAAAGGTTGGTATAATCCTCATTTGGATTCATGTGAAGCTTGCTATCTTTATTGTGATCAGTGCTCTGGGCCCAATATTCAAGATTGTGTGTATTGTGACTCAAGGTTGGTTCTATCGCTTTCTATTATCTGTATCATTATTTATTTTGCTGAATTATGTCTTAAATAATTTTTTTTTTTTACTTTAGATATGTGTGGCACGAAGGTCACTGTATTGAACAATGTCCTGAAGGTTCTTTTAATGCTCAGGATGAATGTATTCCTTGTGAAGAACATTGTTCTAGGTGCCAAAATACTGAAAAATGCCTTTCTTGTAATGAAGGCTTTGTCTTGCATTTCGAAAAATGTTATCGTTCCTGTCCTGTGGGGTAAGGAAAACATATTTTAGTGTTTTCTTTAATACTATGTATCTTATGCAGATACTAGAAAATCTCTTCAGTTATGTGCTTTTATTGAGAGAACATTATATTTTGTGTTTTTAGGAAGCTTTAATCTTCTTGTGTTATTTAGTTTTAAGAACTCAAATTGATCTTATGCTATATGCTTAATATTCATCGAATTGCTTACTCGTGTCAGTTCATGTTTAAATACAATCATCTGCAATGTCAAACCAATTTTCGTTTATTTCTACTTTTAACTTTTTTTTTTTATTATTTATCATTTTATTTCCATTTTTAACATTACGAGATGAATCATAATCCAATAATTGTTATTACTGAACATAACTTATTTTTTAAAAAATATAACAGTGCTCTTAAATCAGAAAATTAATATCAAAATGATACAAGTTAAAAGCATATATGAGTGTTTTTAATCAACGGTCTCATAATTATTTTATAAAAGAAATGACTAAGTTCTATATGGATACTGTTACAATATTCAGGTTCAGTTAGAAATAAGATGAATTAGTAGTTGAAGGAATACTAAATTTCTGAAGACATATGTAATATGTAGTATGTGTGGTTGAAATGTACTGTGAAATACTTTCTGTACTTATTGCAACTTAAAAATTAACTTAAATTTTTTATTATAAAATCTGCTCTACTGAAAAAGAAAAAAGTAATGTTTTTCCATTGCCAAATTGAAGCTGAGACTTGTGCACCATGGGAAAACTTCGGGAGTATATTATGTTGCAAAGTTTATGCTGGTGATACCTTTTTATCTGCCATTGAACTGAAAGTAACTTTGTAAAAGAATGAGACAGTATTTCTAAAATTGAACTCAACCTCCTGATCATTTTAGTGAAAAACAGAGTTTTTGAGATACCAGGGAAAATATTGAAGTACCATTGCCTTGGTGATCTTCATACTTTTTTAGACAAATTGGTCTTGTGATTTGTTACCAGTTTTTTTTTCTTTTGTTTCTATTACTTTTGTTACTTAATTTATTCTATTACTCAAAGTTGTTGAAATGTAAATATATTGAAGATATTGTAATATATTTCATGTATTTAAATGATAATTAGAACCTTTACTTATTTCATAATTTCAAAAATTAAAATGGTCTTATAGCTTTTTTATTGGACTATAATATGCTTTAAAATTTCTCCTCCAATTAGGAAATAATGCTTCCTGAATTGAAAGGCTTAGTGTACTAGCAATTCAATATTTCACAATAGCACATTTACCACATATATAATAAAAATAAAAAAAATTGATGAAATGCATATTAGTTAAAGGATGTATAAAAATTTATTTTGCATGTTCAAAATAAGCTGCTTGTATGGAATGAAAAAAGATGCCCCTCAGTAATCTAAAACATACTTGACTAGCTACTAAAACTTTTATTTATTGTTTTTGATGCATTAACTACGTTTTCTTTTGAAATAATAGATATTTTCTCTTCAGATATTACGATAATGGAAAAAAGGAATGCGATACTTGTCATCCTGAATGCCATCATTGCATTGGCGGCTCCAACTCCAATTGTACGTCTTGTCCTGTTGGTTACCTTCTGGTGCAACATACTTGTAAACCTCAGTGTCCTGATGGCTTTTTTCTTGTTATGAATGTTGAAGAAGAAAATCATTGCTTGCCGTGTTATTCTACTTGTAAAACTTGTTCAGGTGAAACTATTTTGTTTGAATTTATCCAATTATGTATACATAAATATGAAATTGTATATTACTGTTTAAGTTTTGATGTCAAATATTGTTTGATATATCTGTAATATACAAGTGTGTGTTTTCTTTTTAATTTTAAATTTTGCATTTTTTTAAAAACCTTGCTGCGAAATGTATAGTTTTGTATTATCTTGAAGCAAAACAGAATAATTTTTATGTTATTATTTTAATGAAAATGCTTTTATGTGCTGAATTTTAATACAATCTGTTATCTAAAAGTCTTGGATATATGAAAACAATTTTTTCATTGTGTATATATAATGAAAACTTAAAAACATTTAATATGTAAGTGTAGTCATCTTTGTCACTTCGCAAGTTCTATTTTTCCTGCCCTTGTATTATCATAATTGTTCCCTGTTATTTAAATATGAATAACAAGGGGTTTTTTTTTTGTATTTATATGAGCAACTGAAAATCATATGTTATCAAGGCTTTTACCCCTTCACAAATAGCGTTAGATTAGCTCTACTTTTTATGGTTTCATTCCACTGTATATGATATTATTTTCAAATAAGTTAATATTCAATTCTGAGGGTCTTCACTCCAAATCGTATTATATTTATTTCCCTTAAGGAAATGGTGTGTAAAAAATATTTTTTTTATTTAAAAAGCCCCCCCCCCCCCCTTATATTATGCTTTTATAAAATTGAGAAATTCAGATCTCTCTTATTTTAAAAATTATATTCATTATGTAAATTATAAACATAAATCTAAAATTTATTTTTAATTATATGTAGTGGGAATATAAGGGGATTTGTAAGCAAAGTAAAATACTGAATTTTATGTCATAATGACAGTTTAACATTTCCTTATATAATCTAATTTTATTACAGACTTTGGACCTACTCATTGCTCCAGCTGTTACGATAATTCATCATTCGTAAGCTCTACGTGTGTTCCATGCTTAGATGGAGAATTTTTTAATGAAGTCAATAAGGTAGTAAATTCTTTGTTATTTTCAATATTTTGGAAATTTGCTCGATTTATATGATATTGATGATACATGACATGCATTCAAGTGCTTCCTTGTTGTCCACTTTGTGTGTTAACATATTTAAATTTTGTATTTCCCAGCATACTTTTCTATAACATAAGAAATAGACAAATACCAAGTTTCTTTTGGAAAACAGTTTGTGATAAGTGCAAGTTCTTATTAATAAGAATTAATCTTAAATGTATATTAATAATAAATAATTAACAGTAATATAAACAACTAACTCTTTAACAGTTTATTTTTTTTACTAGAGTTTGATTTTTAAAAAATGTCACATTTTTGTATTGCATTTTTTTATTATGAATTTTACAGTTTTAAATTGGAAAATTTTAATAAAATTGACATTTCTAATATTTCTTAAGCATTTAGGATAACTTTTTTATTTAAATGAAAATAATAGTGTTTTCCTTGTAAGTTATCTTTTTTTCTACATGACTGACTAACAGGAAAGTTAATTTACTGAAGTATTTATAAAAAAGGCACAATTACTTTACTGTCTTTTACACTCACTCGCTCGCTAGCTCACTGAGGAGAGTGAGTGAAATACCTCAAATATGCAAAAAAAAAAAAAAACCTGCATTTAATCTTTTGATGTTGATAGCTATTTTTTTACATCTAAAATGCTTACAACTGTACTGTTTTGTTTGCATTTTTCAGCAAATCTATTTGTTTTTAAAACATTCGGATCAAACAAATATTCATCCATGAAAGCTGTATAAAACTGAAATTTGAATTAATGATACAATATTCAAACTAATTTTGGCGATTCCAGTGAAAGCTAATCTAGGAAGATTGTTATAATTCATTTAAAAAAAAAAAAACTGCCTTTCTTGATTGAAGCCTCCTGTATTAATATCAGACTAATTTACAGATATTTCAGATTCTGATTACGAATCGAATTGCTAGAAATTAGTTGCATGTCTTCTAAATCAGCCATTGTTTTATAAAATAAAATAGATTGCATCGATATAAGTATCAGGTGATTAGTAAAATACAATTAAAACGTTTATCACCACAAGATAAAAATTTGTCTAATAATGCTAAACGGGGGGGGGGGGGGGGGGGGCCAATGGGAACCAATGAAAAGAGAAAATACAGTAGAATGCAAACTATCGTTTGGTGGATAACTATCGCCATGCCTACAACTAATTGATGTTAAACATTGGAAAAGTACGGGCAAAACAGTACAGGCATTAGAAAAACAAGATGGTCTGTCTGGTGCATGAGCAAAACTGAGAGAGTTGAATTATTGATAATGTTTTAATTAACCTTAAAGAGCTAAAATAAAGTCAGAAAAAGATGTGTATGAAATAGTTCACATTGATAACATGAAGAAAAAATTAAATGAATAAAATCAGTAGACTTAATAATGTTTCAAATTGACATAGTAAAATTTACATTCCATTAACTTTTAATAATATATTTTTAATATTTAGTTTTTTAAATGAACCTGTGTTGTCTAATTCTGAATATTTTTTTATGCATTGTATTTGAGTACATTTTTATGGAATGTATTTTTTAAACAGGAATGTGAAAGGTGTCATGATAACTGTGGTAGATGTTTTGGTCCGGAAGAAAATAACTGCCTATCGTGTCCAGCGCTTCTTAGACTTGATAAAGTGAAACATATTTGCTTACCATGTTGCCATGGAACAGTACTTAAAAAATCAGAATGTTGCTCTTGTAGCAAAGATCTGGGTAACTTTTGAAAATTATCTTTAATGAGTTTTACACCTTCATTTAACTATTTTCATTATCAAATTGTTTATAAATTTTTTCTGTCTTTTAAACAATTATTATTTTTTTTTTTAGATGTGTGCGTTAATTCTGACCATCCTCGTAGCGTCGTTGTTAATTTGTCTCCTCAAGACTATGATGAAGTCGTTATTCCTTTAAGACATATTGTACCTATTGTTGTAGTCATTTGTTTCTCAGTAGTTTTATTGTATGTGTTTGTGTTTGGACTTCTGCAGATAAATTCCATGGGTATGTGTAATTTTAAATTTCGAAGACAAAAATATGAACGAGTCCCTAATAATATGGCTGCTAAATTTGATGCTGAAATGGAAAAGATTTCACTCACTCGTGATGATCTTGAAGATGAAGATGATATATATGAAAAAGTTTAATAATGAAAAAAAGCAAATTGTGCCTCATGATCAAACATCGTCTTTCATTAGCAATTATGTATTTGTCAAATTAGGAAAAAAGAGAAATTTCTCCAGAGCTTCACATTTATTATACTTAACTTATTTGTAAATTAAATATGGTTGTAATTTATCTCTTTCTGATATAAATATTGTATTTTATAATTTCCTTTTTCCTTTATTAATGTTTTATGTATAAACATATATATATTTATTTTGATCTTAATTTTAAATTATTTCGTATTTCCTTATTGTTATCTTTTTATCTGTTAAAAATACTTGAAAAATGTTTTAATAGGATCCACAATTTACATATTGAACAGTCAGCATCACTTTGTGGATTGAAATTATCAAAATATCTCTAAGTAATGATAGAGGCTTCATTCGAATTTTATAAAGCGACAAAAATTTCATTTGTATATGCATTTTAAGACAAGTACTTGAAAATATTATACTAAAAGTTGTATGCTTTGACTGTTTTAATATAATTGGGATTCAAAATGCTGTAATTTAGATTCATATTGTCAGAGAAAAGTGGATCAAAAAATATATCATGACATTAAATGACTGAACAATAGAATTTTCAACAAATCTGTGAAACATTTATATGGGTCAATCATATTTTAATCATTTGTATTTATTGAATCTTAGTGTTTTCTTTATTTATACTGAATTACATAATTCTTATTAATATTTATAACACTTATTTCTGGAGGCAAGTGTTGGTAATTCTTAATATGTTGTTCAACTGGCTCAACATTAATTGTAGATTTTAAATTAAAAGGTTGAATTGTGTCAGTATCTGGAGTTTGTTGGAATAAACATAGAAACTATTCATATTTTGAGATTTTATTACCATTGTACTAAAGGTATAAAACTGAGCATTTGTGATGGACTCATGATATTTGAACCTTGGTGATAAGTATGTCATCAGAGCTTTATGTCATTATAAAATAATTATTTCCATGTTATGGAATTGTCACGGTGCAGTTAAATCTAGCTTGCATTAGCTCTTCACTTGTAGAATCAAGACTTGAACTTGCAACTCTACTATAAAAATTGTGGGTGTCCTTACTGCAACCTTTTTAAATCTTTTTCAAGCTAAAAGCATGGATTTATGGATGTTGCTTAATAGCCAAGTTCCAGTTTTCATTGCAACTGCAATTTTATTTACTTTTTTTCCCCCTCTTTTCCTATATTAGAAACATATTGTTCTTTGTATAGATTTTTTTTCTGCCTTAAATTTTTAAAGCAAAAATGATGTTTTTTAAGGAAACCCTATGTGTGTTGAATGTTGTCGCGAATGCAAAAAAACTATGTATTAAGTAATACTGACTGTACTTTATTCACTGCTTATAACTTATATAAATACAAATATCAAAAGGATATTACTTGAATGTGTGGTATTTGTTTAAATTTATTTATTTATTTTTTACTTATAATCTATAGTTTTTCTAGTATTTCTAATTCCTTTAAAAGTACGAAATCGGATGTATGTAAGTTAGCTCTTCGTAACCACAGACTAAATTTTTAATATGGTTGAAAAATTGTGGAAAACCTCAGAAGTTAATAAGATTTTTTGTAAGCAATTGTGTAAAGTAAACTTCAGGTGTGGTATTTGTTATTTGTGATGAAACAATATTCAGGTGCTACTGATATTTTTATAATAAATTATTCAATTTATAGTAATTTAAAAAAAAAGCATGATTTCCCTACCATCTGCCTGCCTTTCATGGGTGTACAGAAACTTTATTCTTTGAAATAATTTTTTACTTTGAGTAATATTTGTTGTTTTGCACTCTGTGAGGGAAAAGAAATCTGAATTTTTAATAAATAATTAATGTTATGAGATAAATCAATCTACTGTTGATAAAGATAAGAAAACACAATAATTGAGGTGTGCAAAGTTAATCATAGGAAAAATTCTTTTACAGCCATGTATAATTACTTTTCTATTGTTAGTTTTGATTGATTCGGTTGCTAAAATTAATTATACTGATATACTGTTAATTGTTCCCAAACTAATACCACTTATTTTGATTTTTTTTATGTAGATTAGGAAAAGTTCACTATATATACTATCCATATTTTTCAGTTTGCAAATGAACTTGGATTTTCTGTGGATACGTAGGGCTTACTGTATATTTATTTATTATTTTTCAGTTAAATAAAATATACTTTCTCAGCTTGAAAGTTATAACAAAAAGTAAACCTTAGCTTAAGATAAACAGAATAATTAATATCTTAACAGAGAATTGGGAAGGAAATGCAAGTTTCAATTTAAAACTCTCAAGCAGCTTTAAAATTACCTAGATTAAGTTTATCATACTCGCGTATGTTAAAAATTTTCAGCTTTATTATTTGTTTGTATCAAGTTTGATAATTTTCACCCCGGACAGTGAATTTTACAGCATCAATCTCTGCTTTCAACTGTGTTTAAAACCATTGTTTTATAGTAAGCTAGAAAAGGTAGTTTAGCTCCTTGCATATTTGGGTAATAAATGTAGATTTGGATGAAGATGTTAACTCAATTGAGCAGAATTTACTCAAAAAATATAAATCTAAAAGTAAGTGAATCTCACAAGTTTTCCATTCTTTGAAAATTAAATACATTGAGAGTACATGGTTATTCAATTTTTTTTATGTTAGTGTAACTTAAAACACATACCATGAAGTTGTAACCAAGCACACATCCTTTATGTATTGCATGTATTGTTGTAGATTTCCATTGCAGGTTATATATTTGTGAAGGAAGTGTATGTTAATGTCTCAAACAAATATCTTTTTTTTATAAACTAATAAAAAAAAATCAGGTTCAGAATGAACCGAGCTCTAATGAATGTCTTGTTGATTCAAAGCTGTGTTTTAAGTAATGCTCACTGTATTGTATACTAACTATTTTCAACATGTATTTCTGCACAGAGCGCTTAGTTAGATTCTGTCTGAGTGTATATTTATTTAAATGAACTGAAACTTTTTCTATGCAAGTTTTTTGTAGTTTTGCTGTCATGTGATACTTGTAAGAAATGTATAAAGTTAGATTTATGTATATTCATGTTTTGTTTTTTTAAACAAACTTGCCATATCTGCTTGGAATTGGAATCTGAAATAAAATTTTCAGATTTTAATTATTTTCAGTCATGATACATGCGCACATTCTGATTTCAATGTATAATTACCATAAATTACTGTCAAAATTCTCACCTTTGAGGATAGTCCTTGTCTTAATTTTTGATGTACTTTGAATTTTTCTTACATTTCTTCAAATGTTGTCCCTTTCAAATTCTTTATATACTTATTTCATGTATGTATTTTTAAATAAACGTTTTATTTGTATTTTTTAGTGGATGATTATTAATACTGATTACAACTCTTTCTTAAATTATTTTTTTTTTATTCAGTTTTAAATAGGAAAGGATATTTTGTTCAAGAGTTTCAATGATAATATTCTTCATAAGTAAATTTGCCTGTAAATTCGATTAGTCCACTCAAAAAAAAATTTCGGTTTTAATGTGTTTTATTCTCAAGATTTTCACTGTATTGTACTCATTGTTTTTGAGTTGTATGTAAAGTAGTTGTTGAGACTTTCATTATTTCCATTGCAGATGTTATTTTTGTGATTAGATGCATATTATTCACTGTGCCAATAATTTTAAATGTCTTAATTTTTCCATTTTAATTATTAGATGTAAAACTAAATTGAGAAAACAGTTCTGGTAGATGTGTATTATTTTGAATTTTCTACATTAAAATTAAATCGTAAATGTACTTAATATAAATTACTTATAACCTTTATTATTGAGCAGAATTTGTTGCTTTCTGTTTTAGTGATATTTTGCTTTGATTATGATTTTAAGCATGTAATCCTAAGTCCTTTTTAGAATTCTTCATGTGATACTTGTAAAAAAAATGTACAGTTTGATTTATGTGTGTTCAAATCTTGTGTTTCTTTTTTAAAAAAAACCAAGCTTGCTGTACTTTTTATAAAAATAAATGTATCATTAAAGTTACGTTTTCAATTTTTTTATTATTATTTTGACTTGAAAACTTTGCATACTCTTTTTATTAATTTGTATCTTATAAGCCTGTTACAAGGCTTTCTTAAATTTTAATTAGTATATAGTGTGAGAATTATAATATTATATCGAAATGTATATATCAAAGTAATTCAGCTATTATTTTGAGCTAAAAAAGGAAATATTTACTGTTGAAGTATAGTAATGTTCACTATTTAGTTCAGTAATATTAAGTTCCCTTCAAGATCATTATTTTTATTAAAAACTATTACTATGCCTTAAATTACTTTTACTGTTGAACTTTATGAAAAAATACTATGATAAATTAATCATAATCACTTTTGCATATGATAATAACCTCAGTTTTCTCTTTTTTCGAAAATTTCCTTCAGATTGATGCAACATTTTTAAGCATGATTCAGCAGGTAATAAAAATAGTCATTGATCAAATAATCCATTATGGTGTCATCGATTTTATTTATTTATTCTGATTCTGAGTAGTTTACAATTTAGAGACTTATTACAATTTTGTTCAAGTATTTATACATGTATATTTAGTAGCTCTAAAAAGGTATGAATTACAATGAGCATGAGCTCTACAGATTTTAAAAATTAACCAACAATTTGCTATTTATTTGCTAGAGGACTTAAATTGCATTGATATGAATAATTCAAAATTAAAATGAAATTTGAATAAATAATATATTAAAAAGGAAAAATGAAATATCAACTTATTTATTTAACACTTGACATTTTTTGAAAAAATAGTGTTTACAACTCAATGCACAGAATTTAATTTACAACACTGTTAACTTTTTTTTGTTGTATGCACTGCATTGATACATCAAAAGACCCTATATCCATAATCATAATCAATAGTACATCTTGTTTTGAAAATTATGGGACTCCCATTGAGATAGAAATCAGATTTTATAAAGATATGAAACTAAATTCTTTGATGAATTTTACTCTATCATATTTTATTATTGGTTTAAGTTTTCATTAATCAATTATAATATATGATAAAGTACAATCCTTGTACATGATTGTTATAATGAAACTTTCCATACTTAGAGGACTGTACTGGGCATTATATAGGCCACAGAATAGCATGAAATTTCAACCAGACACTTGAGGTCATGCCCTTGAGATTTATTAAATAAAAAAATAAAAGAACAAAAAAAAATCACTGATACGTGGGAGGGGTACAGTTATATGAAAGCTCTATAGATGTTCTGTATGAATGCAATGGAAAAATTCTTTCCAATCTCGAAACAGTGTGTTGTACAGCAGAATGTTAATTCTATGAATATGGGTTTTCTTCCCTCTCCCAATGGAGCTGTAGATTGATATTTACCATTGCAGACTTAGTACATTCCCCACGAGCTGGTATCACTTTTAAGGGCAACACCTTGTAGGCGGAATACCATCCACCGCAATGTGATTTTGATGCCCGGTTTCCTCCTCCGATCGAGGCACCTGAGCTCTGATGATGCAAAATTATGCTATGAATTTAATTTTGTCGAGAGCGTTCAAAGCAAACAGGCACTCTAGGGATATTTTACATGCCACATAATCATGCGACATGACCGCTGTCGATTTTCTGCATCATAAAGTCTCCAGACTTGAGCTGAGGTTGCCTTAAACGTACAAGGTCAGTGACAATCTCGCCACCCAGCTGATTTCTACGAATATGTTGAATAATATAATCTTTCAAACGCTTTTAAATTATCGGTTACTCTCGTAGATTTGTTTCTTTAAATATCCTCATAACCAGAAGTAGCAAGGAAGAGATTAGGTGATAGTGGAGGTCAGGCTGTAGGAAAACCGCGGCTGATTACTAGTTCAATAAAAGTTTACCGTAACAACTACTGTACTCGACCTCAAAAATGAGGTGGCGCACCATCCTGCATAAAAATTGTTTCCTGTAGCCAAGAACAATTTAAGGTTCAGGAACAGGTTGATAGTCAAAAAGGTTCTCAACATACCTTGATACTGTTGTCCTGTGACGGAACGGGTCTTAAATTCTATAGGAGTCATCTATTCAAAAAAATCCAATGATGAAAGTTACTGTGAAACTGAATTATACCATAACCTTTGCAGATGCGATGGCACTTTAGGAACACTTCGTGGATTTTCTGTTGCCCAGATACATTTGTCAGCATTCACTTGGTTATTTAAGTGAAAGTGGGCCTCATCCGTCTACAAAATGTTCCACGACCAAACGACTACAATTTCTATTCATGCAAGGATGTACAAACACGACTGTTTCACAAACTCCATTATCCTCGTCTGACAGCTCATTTAGACTGTAGAATTTATAAGGGCAATAAAAACCGCACGATTCGTCTCATCACTTTCCAATCTATTGAATAGGGCATATCAATAGCGCGAGAAACAATTAATTGGCGGATGAGACCATTTGTAGATGGTTAGATGTTTCCACAAGCGCCAAAATCACATTTGCGCGTGCAGAGTGTACAGTATGCCATCCACTATCTGGTAAAATATCCAGATGTTCTGTTTCAAACTTTTTTATCATGACACATAGAGCGATGTTTGCCATTGGTTCACGGCGTATCTTCAACTTAAGAAATGCTATTAACGCAGCACGGGCGTTCTAATAAAAGAATTTTTACTAATAGAGCTCTTTTTAACGTTAGTATGATGCAGAAACAAACTGAATACAGTCTACTGAGCATTTCTTCTTGCATTTTTATCATGCTTGTCGTTTGCATGCATTAAGAAGATGCTTTGTTTATACAAATCTCGCATTTGATCTGTCAAAGTGCTACCTATTAGGGAAGTTGAATTATAATTATTTTTACTTTTTAAATCAAAAGCTCATAACGAGTTTTTTTTATACACTTATATGCTCTTTGGTTGTAGACGTTCAGGCTCTGAGTCATTGCAAAACTAACCTGCGAACTTCTTGGTCGAAGTCTAATACCTTAATCCCTCGGTCACCCCGGCATTGAATACATCATCTACAAAGTTTTATATCCAAATTCCATGTCTTTGCGACCCATAACATCTTGCAGTGCCACCTGTTGGAGATTTTTGTTGCACTGATTTTTTATTTAATAAATCTCGAATGCATGATCTAAGTGTCTGTTCAAATTTCATTCCATTCTGGCCCAAGAATGCTCTGAACAGCCTTCTAAACTTGGGAAGTTTAATTATAACAGCCCTATAGAGCTGCAGTTGATATTTCTTTGATGCGTATGTTTCGTACTTTATTGCTCTATTATCTGAATTTATCTTATCCTTCACCTTTTTATCCAATGGCTTGAAATGTTTGGAAACCATTGAGTTCTGATAACATAGTAATTTTAATTGTAATTACGCATTTGCAACACAAAAAATTATCGCTAATTGCTAAGCTTCCATCCCTTTTTTGCATGGAGCTTAAACAGCTACAAAGTTATTAAATCTGGATTTTTCACCATCAAAAAGTTAGCATTTCAAAAAAGTGAAGGAAAAAGGTCAAAAAAGTTTTTGAATTGAGATTCTCTTTACTTTTAACCATCTGTTGTAAATATCCAATCTTAAAATATCCATTCTGATTGTGAAAAAAATAACTATTCAAATGCATGTAATGTTCAGTCACTGGCACTTAAAATTTCTGAATATGTAAAAAATTTATGTTATAAATTGCTGTGTACATAAACTTTCTATTTCTGTAAAATTATAATTATAAATTTTTTTTAAAAAAAACAAAATTTGTGGGAATTTCTTTAAAAAAAAACTCTGAAAGAAATACAAAACACTGATTACCAAAAACTTTTCATTTAATTATAAACTAAAAGTTATCAAAGAATGCTCTTTTCTTAAAAATATAACTGAAATTTGTGAAACTATAATTTCTACAATACACGACTAGAGGAATTACAATGTGGAACCATGAAAAGTTAATGTTCTGTAAAAGAAAAATAAATATCCTACTCTAATCTGAAGCTCAATGCACTGATCTTCAACAAGATGAATAAAAGATATCATGGAGCTGGAGAGCTTATGAAAGGAAATGGAATTGAAGTTTTCCAACATATTTGACTCGTATATATACACATACGTAAGTATATAAAATTTCTTTTTTCTTAAAAAAAACAACTGCAAAAACATTTTTCTATCATAAATTCGATTATGTATCCACTGGAAAATCAAAGCATAGATTATTTTTAGATCTTTAAATTTTTTTCCTCTCAGATTTCCCGATAGAAAGTATTGACTAATATTATGATTTTCGAAACAGAATTTCTTTTCACCTAATATAGTCAAATGATCATTGATCGAGAACTCGTGGCCGGAGTTGTCACTGGCTCAGTGGCGTAACGAAGAATATTAGGGCCCCCCTGGTAGGTCAGGTTTTGACCTCCAAACGTACCTTACAAAGGATTGCAAAACCATAACATAACAAGCTTTGGGCCCCTAGAATCCTGCCCCCCCACGTGACCCTGGGGTTGTAAAGTACGTTACGCCACTGCACTGGTTCAAGTTCTGGTGCCACAATAAAGACCTGCCTTATAGAGGAGCTGATACACGTTAAATCTCTCCAAGCACAAAGCTCTCACGTTGGCATAGTATGAATGCTTGAAGAATGGGAGGCTAGGGCTCAAATGTCGCCCTTGTCATTTAACGGGGGATCAAAATTACGAGGTCCGTCGCGTAGCTTCAAAATGCTCACTCACGCAATAAACACTCCTCACGAATCTTAATTATAATTTCATGGTATAAGCTAATATAAAATTTCAAATTCTATTCAAAAGTTGTGAAATAGTAAGTGGGAAATAATAAATTATCTTTTTGCACTTATTTAGCTCTATTTGAGGTTACCTTCAATAGTATTGTTAGAAAATCTGTAACTTGTATTTTCGAGAATCTATTAGTTTCTTTATCTTGCTGTAACTGCAATTTCACTTATGAATATTTTAGGTTCTTTTTAATCATCCGAGTTAAAAATTATTTTGAGTTATAGTATAAATGAGCTATATATATATAACCTGTCAACACATTTCTCTGTTAATAAAAGAAATAATGAAAGATAGTTGATCATTTTACGTTCTATTTCATCCAACGTGTACAATACCAGCGAACATGTATTGTTACATTTTCCCCTGCTCTTTTGAAGCAAGTTTTCACCTGCATTGATTGCAGGTGGTCTCCGCACGTAAGCGTGACTTGAGCGATGACCCTGCTCGTCGACCTAGACTTTTTATGAAATGCTTCTAAGATATTTGTGCAAAAGCAATATACCTCTTTTTGCCTAGGAAATCCGTGGGAAAGCAACAAGTACATTTCGAGCACCTGAAATTGCTCATTCGTATAAAAAGAAAGAGAAATTATTTACTGCATGAAATTATGTATTTTAAGAACGAATTTACATCTGAGTGTCTTACAGGTGAGTGGCTTATGAATGTGTTAATGAATTCATTTTGAATTTCTAATGGCTCTAAAAAGTACTTTTGGAGGGGAAATATTTTTCTTGATTATTCAGGACAGAAGCCATTACTTTTGTTATAAATATTCTTTTTAAATAAAATATAACTGTAATTTTTTCAGAATTGCGACATCTAAATAGACTTACTAACTTAGCATTTCCTAATAACTTAAATTTATTCCTAGAAAACTAAATATCTTTATTTTGAGAGAGAAAGGTGAAAGTTTTTTTAATTTCTTGCAGTGAAAATTTTATTTTAAAAGTTATTCCGCTTGTATTAATATTACAGTATTTAAATAATGATTAAACTTTTTGTTCAAGTCAACTACTACAAGGTTTCTGTATATCGAGAAACAGTTGAACAAACAAAATTATCGTCATAATATTGTGAAATAATTAGTTGTACAAAAAAAACAATGATATGGAACCAGTTTTCTTTTAAATCAAAACTTGATTTGTTTTCAAACTGTATTGTTATGACCCGTCAACAATTTTTCAATTTTGTATAATACGAACAATCAACAACTATAATATAAAAAATACAAAACATTTTGCAAAGATACTCCAACAATTTGTACACAAAATTCACACACAACACACAAAAAATCAAGAAAACAGCATAAAAGTTTTTCACTGAAGCTTCTTAAAGTTGAACTGATGTTTCAAATCTGAAACAGCAGCTCAAATTTAGAAGTTTAAAGAAAATAAAATTCAGAATTTACTTTTTGAAAAAATTTATTTAAAGGTTTATATTACAAGTTTGTTTTCCAACTTTGTAAAATGTAGGAATTTATATCAATCAGTTCATGTTTTTCCATTTGCATATTATTTTCTTATTTATATTTTGGGTTAAACTACTGAAAGAGTAATATGTTGATGTCTGTAATCGAAAATATTTCAACGAAATTATCCATTTCTAAAATTAATAAAAAGAATAATTTAATTAATTAAATGTACGTAAAAATTATTTTAATCTATTTGATTAAATTTAAAAAGAAGTTATTTATGCTGTGGAAGAGAGAATTTTAAATTTTCATTTGTCACTGTTTGTTTAAAACATTACCAACTATATTTACTATATAAAATATGTTGTTTAATTGTTCGATGTTAAAATGTTTCTGTGTATAATTTTCCCTTTTGAAACAGTTTTTGTGCTGAAAACAAATAAAACTTATCTAAAGCTGATTTTTTTTTTTTGAGAAAATTAGATAGTTATACATGTTACTTGAAATTGTTAAGGGGACACAGTACGATTCAATTGACAAAAATCGGTTAAAAGAATTAAATCGAATTATTTTTTTATATACTTTTCTATAATCTCACAAAATTTGAAAGCTCGAAGTTTAAAAAACGCAGAGTTGTGATAACTTTTACGTTCGTTTTTGTTCACAACCCAAGGGCAAATCAAAACTTTAAGCCGACTTATTTCAGAAAGATAAAATAATTAAATTTGACTTAATTTAAAATGCTAAGTTTTTTTATTGGGCATAATACTTGGAAATTTTTTTTTACTTGTTGCTAATAGTACATGGAATAAAAATTGGTATGCATTTTTCAATCAAAGCGATACTTATTTTTTTAAAAATAATTGAATTTAGAAATTACACATTTCTTAAGGAATTTTCATAAGCATTCATAAAAAGAAGAATTGTATGAATACCAATCATGTTATCGCAAAACTCATACCAACTTTTTATACATAGTTTGACGTACTTGTAAATCAAATTTCATACATGTAAGTCAATTTTTGTAGGGGAGTAGCATTGTAAAATCACTTCATAAATTCTAACTTTTTTCCTTAAAAAATTAAATCGTTAGCTTTTTAAGAAATTTTGAGCACAAAATATATTTTAAATAGTACATACACATAGGGGACAACCAGAAAAAATTGAAAATCATTAAATTAAAAAATTTTGTGTAAATCGTACCGAGTCGTCTTAAGGTATCCGACTACGTTCGGAACCGTGATTTTAAAAAGGCGCATAAATGGATAATTTTCATGATATTTAGTGTCACTTAGATTAGAATACAGTAAAAATTGTTTTAAGGACATTTTAACAAAAAATTTTTTAAAATTTCAATATTTTGGAAAAATTAACTTAGAATAACCTTTTTCAAAAGTTCCCCTTTTTGAAAAAAATGCTCTATTATAATAATATTTTGCCTGTATATAACCCCGGGACTCTCTTACAGAGGCTCAACCTATAATTTTTGAAAAAATTTTTATTTTCAGAGTTACAAACCCTTTTGAAATAAATTATGGGTTTCTTTTTTAAAAATTTTCTCCCTCTGTTTTTGTGTAAAAAGGGATAAACCCATTTCTAAGTTATATATTTCAAAATTCTAATTGAGCTCTGTAAGAGGTCTGAGCTATATACAGGCAAAATATTATTATAATAGAAGTATTTTTCTAAAAAGGAGAAATATTTTGAAAATGGTCATTCTATGTTATTTTGTCAAAATATTGTAAATTAAATAATTTTTATTGTAATACTATTCTTGAAACAATTTTATATACATTTTCTAATCTAAGTGACACTAAATATCATAAATATTATCCATTTATACGCTTTTGAAAAATCTCGGTTCCGAACATAGTCGGATGCCTTAAAGTTAGTTAAAGGTATTCTTATCGCAATAAAAATAATTTTTCATGAACAATTTCATATACTATTTGGAATCTTTTGTTTCTTTATATATATAATCATCTGAAAATTCAAAGCATTCGAATTTGCTTAATATGTTTAGACTACATAAATAATTTTATCATCAATTTTTGTTACATTGATTTTTAGGTTCATAAATACCTGTATAAATATGAATCATGAGTAAAACAGTTGGATACTTCCATTTATCATGGAACCTCTTCCACCTGATACTAACGCCAGAACACCGATGATTCCAGACTCAACAGTCATCAGAATTCCCAATGATTCTAACAAGTGTAAAAATGCGGTATTTATTCTGGTTTATATTTCTTTACTTAAATTTTGCGAAAATTTGCTTCTAAATAATATTCAGGAAATAGTTTAATTTGCTACCTTGCGTATTTATGTAGCAATATATATATTAGTGTGAAAATTTGAAAATATTAGTTTATGTAGTCTTATAAATTTTTTCAAAGAATTTTTGTTTTCAAAGGTCTCTAAATGGATGAAAAAGAACTTGCTGTTGGTCTTGACGGTTCTTGCTGTCCTCGTAGGAATCGCGTTAGGTTTTTTTGCTCGGATGTTTTCGTACACGACAGATACAGTAACGGTAGTAGCTTTTCCGGGAGAGTTGCTCATGAGAATGTTGAAAATGCTAATTCTTCCTCTCATTATTTCATCCATGATATCAGGTAAGAAAAGATATTTTTTTTCTGTTTCAAAAATGAATGGAATAACAGTTTTAACAACAAAAACACAGTTAACCCTTTATCTAGCAACAGTATTATAAGTACCACTCACTTTAAAATTACATAGAATAAACATTTTTACGAATATTCTGACGATACTTAGCAGAAATATTCTTGGAAATCCACTCTTCTAAGATATATGGCAGCACGGGTTCTATGATGAGTATTTTAGCAAGGAAGGTGAATAGTTTTATAGCAGAAATTGCGTTTTTATCAGATGGATTTTCAGCGTGTTACGAAGATTATCATTTTTGTCCCGAAAAAATACTTAATGTTAAAATTTAGAGTCTTATTTTTTTTTTTTTATGTTAATGAAGACTTAGAAAACGATTTGATTATTTATTTTAAGTAAACAGTTTATATAATTAATTTTACAGTTTAATATGTTTAATTAATTAATCAGCTCTAACGGATTAAATTTCCCAAAGTTGTGTATTTTGTTTATGTATATCTCTTAATTTTCTATGTAGTTATACAAAAAAAATATTGCATGAAAAAAACTGCAGTAAATAATAATGCGGTGGATAAAGCGTTAAATTAAATTATAAATTTCAATCGCGCGCGCGACCGTACTTTTCAAACCATAAGACGCTCCCCATATTTATGGGACGATTTTTAGAAAAGAATATTTTATTAAATCTCGTGAATTACGTACTACTACTTCTACTCAGTGTCACAACAGCCCCTAAGAGCCAAGACCTACTGAACCCTTGTCAGGATACGTGACCATGGGCACTGAGGTGTACGAGCAGACGTTCTGGTCAGGTGGTCAGTCTGACGTGAAAATCGTCAGTGTTTAGTTCCCAAGCAAGCTTGTTACTCATTTATCGACCCACTAAAAGGATGAAAAGCTGAGTTGATCTTGACCAGCCCGGGATTTGAGCCCCGGACCTGTGGCGTCGAAGCGTGATACACTACCACTCAGCCACCAGGCTTATTGGATTGCCTTTTAACCATAAGACGTGCTCCAATTTTAAATCGATTTTTTTCTGAAAAACGCTTTATCTTATGGTTCGAAAAATAAGGTAAATATCTTCCTTCGAAAATCTTTCTTTTCTATTTTAAAAACTAACGGAAAAACTGATTCAAGAAAATGTCATACGGGTGCATTTTTCTATGAAAAGGAAGATAAGTCTGTTTTTCTTATTTTATTTATTGGAAATTAATAGGAATGTATGAAAGAAATTTCTTTTTAATATGGCAATCGTACTTAATCCCCCGAGCATCACAAAAAGTGTTTTGCTGATACAATGTTTAGAATCTGTTAAATTTATTCCAATCACTTTATTCAGTGTCTATAAAAACAAAGATATATATATATATATACAATATGAAACAGCTTAAATTTAGAAGTTAAAAACACTAAATTAAAAACGAATGAAACAAAAGTTTAGCCAACCTAAAATATTCATAAGCTTTGATGATAAATCTATAAGTACTTTAAAATTAATAATTAGAGGGACAGATCATCCCTCTCAGCAGATGCTTATATTAAATAGATGTTTTAACTCTTTTATGTACTGAATTTTTGACAAAAATAATCACTAGAGGAAAATAATTCCAAATATTATTTAGATAAACCTAAAAAAAAACTATAATAATTGAACAAAAACTGGTACATATTAATAATATTAAACACTTTTTTAAATAAAGGGTGTCCAAAGTTTTAAAAAATCTGTGGTATATGTACATATTTTGCACCACCACGCTTCAAGCAGCATGATAGTTCTGGAAACATGATTTTCTTTTCCCTAGGCGCAATGGAACTTTGCGGACACAACTCATCCATTCCGTTATTTTACAGTTGGAAAATGAATAGATTCACCCCTTCATCTTATACTGTTATTCATCCTATATAGCAAAACATTTTCAGTTTCTCCTAATCTAATGTTGTAAGCTTAGTTTTAATTTAGTCCTAATTTACCTAATGTTAGTTTTAACTTTGAATATTCCATTCTATACATTATTTTATTTTACCTAATTTTTATTTAGTCAACATAAATAAGAAGCGTATTTATTTTTCCTGAACCCGAGCTATATATAGCTCATTCAGGACATTTGTATAATTTTGTGTATGTACTACTATTTAATAAATAGTATTATAAATTTTAAAAATGTAACTTACAACAAATCTATCTGGTACAATAAACATGTTCATTATTGCGAAAAAATAAGCTGAATGCATTTTGCATTGGTAAAGAAGATGGCTATCACACAATAGCGTGGAGGTACTTTTTTTGAACTCGCATATTTTAATATTAGCAATGCATATGTGAGGTATTAATTACTGTAATATTGACTTATTTAGTTACATATTATACGTACTTACCTGATTTGTATCAAATATCACAAGAATCCAGGGGCATAGCTACCACCGTATCATTAATACGGGCCCCCCAAGCTACAGGAGCCCCAACATCTGTAACTACAGTCCCAATAACAGGGCTCCCATATCTAAAAAGGGCCCCGAAGGAATTTTGATACGGGGCCCACTTAGAACTAGCTACGCCAGTGCAAGAACCACTTTCATTTACACTTAAAAATACACACCACAGTCACTTCCATAAAATTCTATTAAAGAATGAACTACTGCACAAACCCTTTACATACAATTAGTTTCTGACATCTATTGGAAACTTGAGTAACTACTAGGAGTTTACCTCTGTAGTGGTTCAGAGAATGTATCATCTAGCATCAATTTCTGAGGCATTCAAACAAGTGGTACGTTTTATGTACCATCACACAATAAACGAATAAGAATTGGTGGTACAACATATATACCACCAAGCATGAAAGGGTTTAAAAAAAAATCGCAGCACTAATCCAAACACAGTTTGCATACTAATTTCATTTGTAGAGACATAAATTTTCGAAATTTCTCCTGTTATGTCTCGTTTTTCTTTTTTCGAATAATTTATGTTCATTAATATCTATGATATACTTCCTCAAAATAAATTCGCGCGCGAAACATTTTATATTTTATTGCTATTATTATCCCCTAATGACTTAGATAAATCTGTTTTTTTTAAAGGAGGGAGATATGATGAGAGTTGTAGCGGCCCGAAGGTCGCAGGTATGAGAGGGTTTGAGGAAGAAGCAGACATGATCATAAATAACTAATTTTATTTAATCTTTAACACTTTACGAGAAATCTGAAATTTTTTAACTTTACTCTGGGAGCAATAATAAATCCCACTGGCGCACACAAGGAGGGGGGAGGGGGTCCTGGGGTCGACCCCCAAAGCCCTTGATATTTTTTCCGATTGATTATAATTCTTATATGGTACGTAAAATTTAATTATTTGTTGTTAATGATTAATTTTATTAATTAATGCTAATTATTTATTCAATAATTAGTTTTTTACTGTGTTTTGTTCCCTAAAATCGACAAAATCAAAAGGAGTATGATACAAGAATGGTGAACTTTCGACCCAGGAACCCCACCCCCTTGAAAAATTTCTGTGTGTGCTACTGATAAATCCTAACCCTTAATCAGATAATTAAACTATCGAAACTACTTATCTTGATTAAAGTTCCTTGTATGAGCCTGCTCGCAGCCTGATAGCTCGTTCAGCTCCAAGTCTAGTTACTCGAATTCTCTGTCAAATATTAATCTTAATCAGTCGCTGCTTACTAACACTTGGATTTCAGCTCAACGATCAACTCTTAACCATTATATCGCACACTCAACGACTGGCACTTAAATAGTAGTTACATTTGCATAAAATCAAGTCATCTCTATGGAAAGCAGTTTTTAAACTAAAATCACAGTTAGAGAATATTTCCCCCCAGAGGATTAGTAGAAGATCCGAATAGAACCCGTTATTTCGCACATGATATTTTATAGATTACTAACTGGTATACCAGTTCTTCACACGGGTGAATTGAAAAATTAAACAATACAGATTGAAGGATAAAGAAGTTTTTAATGAGTTAGTTTTACGTGAATTCCAAGTTAAACAAAACAAAAAAGTTTTTTTGCATATTTCAGCTGAACAAAAGAGCTATACGTGTTAAATTTTAAGTCTGTAGATCCAATAGCTGATAAAAAGGATTTTTTTTATTTATAACGCGTCCCATAACTCTCTTGTGGGTCGATTTTTGAAAAAACCTTCCTAAGCTGATCTCTGTTCAGCAAAAGTAACACATTGTTACACATTTTGTGTAATGAACACTTAAAATAGTGTAAATAATTTATATTTAGTAATACGTTAATATTACTTACCGTTGTATTTTTTTTGTGTTAAAATTGTGATATTTGTAAGCAACGCCGTTCATTACATTATAATGACGATTTAATGGAAACACAACGACATGTTGGCGATAGAGCCAAGTTGGCATCATTTTTGGCAACCATTAATGGCAACTTGGTGATTGATTGAACGGTCCAGAAGTTGATATGCTGTAGCGCCACCTGGTGGGGATCTGCAACAAAGAGGATAGCACAAAAACTTTCTCCACAAAAATGCACATATACATGCCAATTTTCATAATCATAGGTTAAACGGTGTTGGAGTGAGACGATTTCATATATACAAACATTAATTTTTGTTCTCAACATTCATTGATTGTTACTTTTATTGTTATGTTTCATTTTATTACAATGGAATTGCAATTTTTCCTCTTACAGGCTTGGCGCAATTAGATGCTAAAGCTTGTGGTAAAATGGGCTCCTGGGCTCTTTTGTATTACATATCTACCACGATATTCGCCGCAGTTCTGGGCATCCTCTTGGTTCTTGCCATACAGCCAGGTGATCCAACTATTAAAGAACAGAGTGAATACAGAGGAGACTCTCGACATGTTTCCACTCTTGATGCTTTTTTGGATTTGATAAGGTTAGTTAAAAATTTCATTTAATTCCTAAATCTACAATAAATCTAGTCAATATCTGATGATAATATCTCATACTTTCGCAGTCCTTGATTCTGATTAGATACAATCAATTGTACGAGTATTTGCATTAAGATTGCTTTAATATGAATTCCTGAAAAGGCATAATATTTATTCATGGCTATTTCCAGAAAACTAATGATGTATTCAATGTGACTATGTAATAACTGTGTAGTTTGTAGAAAACATTTAAATATACTGCGAAATTGAATCCCAGAAAAACATTTATATTAAGAATTAATATGAATGTGTTTAGTATCACTTGTTTAAGGGGATGGAATAATTTTTTTCAATTTTTTAGTTGATGTTTGCTTATTTAAAATCTTATTTTTTTTTCCAAAAGTAAATCATGAATATTTAAATTTTTTGTGAAACTTAAAAGTTAAATATATAAATTTTTTAAAGATATTCCTAATAATTTTCAAAATTCATATGATAATTTAGACATTAATCGGAAATTATAAATTCCTAAGTAATTTTTGAAATTTCATCGATCTGTATTAAAAGCTAGAAAGGCTTTGTGTCTTAAAAGTATTTATTTCAGAATTTAGAATAATTTTATCGTAATACAAAGGCTTTATATTATAAAAAGGGCTAAATTCTTAAGATGAAGAAATGAACTCTTTATTTTTTTTCTTTGGAGATAGCGATTTATCTGATCATATTGTACCATCATATTGTATTCGTGCTCTCGAACTGTTATAGCTGCAATTTGTAAAGAGATGTATAAAGAACTTAGAATTTTGAATATTGTCATTTCTGCACCCCAAATTCTGAACACGTTTTTGTGAAAAAATATTGTCATCGATTCTAAGCTGCACCCTTTATTCTCTACACATTTTTGAGAAATTTTTAAAAAAATTGTGTAAAAGGTTCATTAATATCTAATACTTAAGAAATTTTTTTTAAAATTTTGATGAAGAATAATAAGTTCATAATTTATTTATTTTCCCAGTATTAAAAACTTTGAAATACATACATGAACCTATAATTACTAACCCTCAGTATCATGTTTCGAAAATGATTCGTCACTCCCATTGTCACAGCTAACTTCGAAATTGGTGCCGGCGTCGCTATTTTCCTACAAGGTGTCACCTTCCGTGCCATCCAACACATTTGTTACGCAACATTTTTTTGAAAAGTATGTATTATCGAAGAATTTTAAAAATTTTTAAATACTGTTAAATATTTACCAGCAAAAATTATACCATTTTGTTTACGCCATCGACGTATATTTGTTTCATCCATGAAATTTTTTTCAGAAGTCGCGCTTGTTTCTGTTTTTTTCCGTTTTAAAAATTTTTCCCCTTTTTCATATTGCCTTTTTAGTGAACTCGTCTTGATGCTATTGCCGTTATCTTTGATGTTTAGGTGTTTAAAAGAAAGCGTGATCAAAAACAAATTTCCTAAATACGAGCAGAAAATTTTTAATCCGAAACGTTGGGAACCATGATTTGAAAAGGGGTAAAGGGAAAATTTTAGTAATTACTTAGTTTAGAATACATGTATACAATTGTTTTAAGGGATTTTGAAAAAAAAATATTTAAATAAGATTTTGAAAAAAATAACATAGTGACCAATTTTCAAATATTCTCCTTTTTTGAAAAAATGCTTCTATTATAAAAATTTTTCCCTATATATAGCTCAGAGCTCTCACAGAGGCTCAACTAGAATTTTTGAAATATATAACTTAGAAGGGGTTTTTTTCCCTATTTTTACAACAGAGGGGGGCAATTTTATGAAAAAAAAAGCCGATAATTATTTCCCAAATTTTTAATCAGAAAATAATTTAATTTTTCAAAAATCATAGTTGAGTCGAAAAAGGTTGAGCTATATACAGGAAAATATTATTATAATAGAAGCATTTTTAACAAAAAGGGGAACATTTTGAAAAAAAATTATTCTAAGTTTAATTTTTTTCCAAAATATTGTATTTAAATAATTTTTTTTTCAAAATGTCCTTAAAACATATTTATACAGATCCAATCAAGGACACTAAATATCATGAAAATTATCCATTTATGCGCTTTTTTAAAATCATGGTTCCGTACGTAGTCGGATACCTTAAGATAGACTGAATACTGGATATAAACTGCGGAGAATGGGATGAGTCATCGATGCAAGTGGGCAGAATGAACAGTTACATTTTTCCTTTTGTAAGGGGTTGAAACTCGATTTTCCCCATCCAGCAAATGTTTTGTCTTCAATTCTAAGCCGCACCCGATTTTCAGTAGCATTAACACTGCATAAAATATTGCGGCTTCTATTCGAGTAAATGTGATATGTATATATCTCACGATTTGACAGTTTTAGAGATGATTTTAAATTTTGGACGATGATACAAAATGTTTCCTTGAATAAAAAGGCAGTTGCTAATTGTAGTTTTAAGTTATTATGATATGTTAAGTCAGTTTCTCTTTTTGGATACCTTAAGCCATGATTGTACAACGCGTGAGTTTTTATACCTTATGAAACGGGAGCGTAACTACCGCCGTATTATTGATACGGGGACCTCAAGCTACAGAGGCCTCAAGTGTAAGCAAAAAATCGTAAAATGTTATTGATTGTCCCATTAACAGAGTTGTTCTCTTTTCCAAAAAAGGGCCTTCAAAGAATTTTGATGCAAACCCCTTTTTCTTAGGACTCCCACGCTACTGTTTGTGAAGTAGCTGTCAGAAAAAGAGAGAAAAAGCAAAAAAGAGAGAAAAGGGAAAAAATACTAATTCATTCAAACTTTTCTTAGTTTTTTTTAAAAAAGAGGAATTTCGATTTTTTTGTTAATTAAGCAAAAGAGGTGAAAGGAAAAGTAATACATATATGTGAGAAGATTGGTTGAAGTGAATTTGACTGAGCATTAAAATATAAATTATAAGGTGATGGGGATCATCACACACAAAAATAAAAACCCAAAAAAACACATATTGTGTTTTTTGGAACCTTTTTAAGGTGAGAATAGCCCCTTTTTTGGGCCCAATGTTACCTTTTTTCGGATATTGATGGTTTTTTTATCTTTACTGTTGCCTTCCGCAACTTTCTTTTTTCAAAAAATAAGAGGGGATTATCATGCTTTTGAAAAATAATAATAATAAATTAGTTTGCGTCAAGATTTCTCTTTTTAAATTTTCTTCGGGGTTTTTTCTTTTCTCATTTTCCATGAAAGCGGGGTAAGTCCCTTTTGTTCCCCTTTCTTCTGAAATTGTTTCATAGAAATCATATTTTATCTTACATTTTTAAAACAATTTTAGAAATATGTTTCCTGAGAATTTGCTGACTGCATGTTTTCAACAAGTTGAAACAGTTTTTTTGACAAATTTTCGAGGAATGTTAATAGCCCCAATGGAAAGTTGGGTGGAGAAGTAAACCATAGCTAACGATTCCCCTGACATACATATTTCGACCGAAAACAAGTGTATAAAGATGGTACTAATGTTTTAGGGAAATATTAATAAATAATAATGTTCCCAAAAATATGAATATTGTAGTTTTTGTTTTTTTCTTTACTCCCAAAAACATTGTTACACTATGAAAAAATTGTGAATTCTCCATGGAGAAAATTTCTGATCTATTTCTGATATCAATCTTCGAATACTTCTGCATCTCATTTTTATTCTTTTGATTTTTTTTCTTAATAATAATATGACAAAATGTTGCTCCATTAAAAACAAAAAATTTTAAATTAATGAGTGCTGAGGGTGAAAAATGGGATTTGGGAAAATATGAGCTTACATTTCTGTCAGTAATTAAGGGAAAATTTTTTTAACTATATATGTTATAAAAAAACAATACATAGGCTTTATAATTTTCAGTCTCGAAAAAACTATACTGAAAAAAGAAAATAGCGCAAAAGATATTTGGGTTTCATTTGACACCCGGGTGCGCTATATTACTATATTAAGTGTTCGTCGTTAATGTTTTTTTTTTTAAAAGCGTTACTGAGATATGTTTATTTACATTAGTACTCCAAAAACACAAGGGTTTTTCAACAAAATTAAAATTTTAAAAAAAAAAAATACGTATGTTTATATGTTATGAATTATATGTTTTATCAATTGCATATTGGGAGAGTTTTGTTAAAAACTTTAGCTTTCGTTAATTTTTAAACATACCCCTTTAAAATTTTTACCTATGTATTCTGATGATACAAAATTGCTTTGTATTACAGGTCTTATCGTTTTCTGTATTGCCTTTGGAATAATTGGAGGTCAATTGGGAGAATTTGGGGCACCCATGGTTCGCTTCTTTTGTCATATTAAAAAGAAAATAATGAGAATCGCCCTTATAATTATGTGGTAATGTTTTTAATTTTTCTATTAAAAATTTTTTTAAGATTCGTTTTTTTTGAAAATATTCAAAAAGTTACTAGACGCATAAAAAAAAAGCCTTTTTCTCATTAATATATAAACAGAAAAAGATCACAATCTAATAAGAATGGCTATTTAAAAATAATTCTAATTTATAGTTTTGGGGCTTTTTTTTGTATAAAAATCCATCTTAATTAACGTAAAAAAAAATATAAGGGTTTTGATTAAAATATATATTTTATCTGATTATTATGATATTTTTCAGCCCCTTTTTTAATTTTCGTTTCCCAAAAAACCCCCTTTTTATAAATTCATCCCTAGATTTTTTAAAATTTCAATTTAAATTCCCCTTTTTTCGTTACACTAAAAATTCCTAGAAAATTATCAATGCATTAATGTGGTGAAAATGGTGATTATATTTTTGTTCATTTCATCATTGAAAAATAAATAACTGTTCGTTGTTTTTACTTGTCCTAGGTACTCTCCATTTGGTATTATGTCCTTAATAGTTGGCAAAATCATGGCTATAAATGATTTAGCTAAAACGGCAGAACAGCTTGGTCTATACATGCTGACTGTTGTAGCGGGACTCGCTATTCATGCTTGTGTTACTCTACCATTTTTGTACTTCGTAGTGACACACAAAAATCCACTCACTTTCTTCAAAGGAATGTTACAAGCTTGGGCTACTGCATTGGGAACAGCTTCTAGGCAAGATTATTATTTTTAGCATAAAGTTTTTTAGGCTGTTTTTGTTCTTTTTAGCATCGAAGTTTTAATACATTTGCTTCAATTTATAGTGCAGCAACATTACCTGTCACCTTTCGATGCTTGGAAGAAAATAACGGTGTAGATAAAAGAGTAACTCGTTTTGTATTACCAGTTGGAGCTACAGTAAATATGGATGGCACAGCATTGTATGAAGCCGTAGCTGCTATTTTCATAGCTCAGATGAATGGAATTTACTTGACGGCAGGACAAGTGATATCTGTTAGGTAATAAATAAGTTAGTATTACAATTAAGTACCATTAACAAATAGTATAATCCGGTTTAAAAATGTTTTTTTCCCACCAAACCATTTTGATAGCAAGAAAAAGATAATCTTATTTATATCATTAATTTTAAGTAAATATTAAACAAATATGTTGTTATACTTCATTGACCTATTACGAGATATACGTTTCTAAATGATAGGATATTTTTTAAAAAAAATATTCAACTTGGACCTCCTATTTCCGCATTCAAGAAATGATATTTCTTTGCAGATCTAATTTACAATACAAGCAAACAAATTTATATAAAAACTCTTCCTCGAATCTATTATTTCTTGGAATTTTTAACTTAATTGTGAGAGAGTCATAGACGCTTTCTTCTAAAGAACGATTATTTTCCCTTTCATCTATCACAACAATTAGTGTTGATTTGCGTTTTCCTCATGCTAGACCTACGTCACTGTCCCTAAATGATAGTAAAGTATTAAATTTTTCAGAAAACTTTTA
>BMAV01022516.1:22627-78502 GCA_019973955.1 Trichonephila inaurata madagascariensis
TCTCCAGACATTCAAATGCGTTAGCGACCCATCAATTCTGTACCAAAGGATTTAACATGCATGTGTAATCCTATGCTACTATAATATATTCCAGTGTCGCTTGTACTTTAGTTTCTCATGATTAAAGGATGGGAAAATCTTTCCTTTCTTGGTAATAAGATTTCAAACATTGAAATTTTATCTGATTCATTGGATTACTGATATACTCGACTGAGAAGGTTACATTTTTGTAAAAATTTCTCTCCGTAAAGTATTATTGGTTTGACTGTAAACAGAAGATATGAGTGTATTCGTAATATATCTCAAGAAGGTAACAAAAATTCGTCCTGAAAACAGCTTTAATTTTAAGTTGGAAAAAATATACATTCAATAAGTTGATTTCTGAGCAAAATACGAGGGATGTACCAAAAGTAGGTTTCGTCCGTCTGTTTTTTTTTTTTTTTTTTGAAAGATAAGACAGTACATCGGGTGAAGAAAACATCATTATAAGACAGTGTTTCTCAAACTGTGGGGCACGTTTCCCTGGGGGGCGTCATAACTCTACAAGGGGGGCGCGAGCATATTGAAAAGTCGAAAACAAAAGATTATTTTTAAAAGAATATTAATTTACTGAAAGTAAACAAAATACATTCTGACCAAATAAAAAATAAAATGAATATTTACACTGATATAATATACTTGTAAATGTATGATTACAGCACAATGTATTTTAGAATTAATTTCACAATACCAAGTTAAGAACAAATTTAATAATTATCAATGACTCCATAGGCTTGTCACATAAAATTATATACAAAAATTAACACTTATCTTGATAATTTTTTTTGTACAGTTTATAGATAATCCTTTCACCGCCGATTAAAACTTTCGCGATTCGCTTCCCAATGCCTCCGTTTTCCACGTTGAGGGGAAGAAAAGAAATAAATAAGTAAATCCTCTTAAATAAGTAAATCCTTCGCAAACACTGTCAAGGTCATTTTATTGCATTCCTAAGCCTTCGGAATAATTTTATGGATAGCAGTACACAGAAAAGATTGTACTTCGGAAAGACGTATATATACGTCCGGGGCATTTAACGCACTGGTTGAGCGAGAAGTATATATATTTGCCGGTGGAAGTTAAAAGGTTAAAATCGTATTGTAGCTATAGCGTCAAAGTATAGTATTATGTATTGAATGCATTGTTATTTGTGTATGGGGGGGGGAGCGCATGGAAAATTATGATTGAGTATTGGGTCACCAATATTGAAAGTTTAAGAATCACTGTTATAAAAAACTACATTCTTTGCTGGTTAAACGACGGAAGTAGTGTCAACGTGAAAGGGAAGGCGTACGCTCAGAGTGCCGAAAAAGAGAGAGTGTGCCCGAAGTTATTTGAGTACAAATCACGATAACAGGCAGACGTTTGCTAACAATGTGAGCCACCAAGTGAAGTGCACGCTGCTATTCATTATAAATGGCCTCATGAAAGAAGTGCTTTCGCGTCATCCATGGATTCCTGCAGATCGTGTCTTATGAAGAGGTGATGTTTCGTCAAATGGTTACTCGCTGGTAATAGAATGGTTTCTTCAAACTGATTGCACGTAACGCCAAATGTCTCAATGTAGGTGGCGTGTATGTCAAAAAATAATGCGAGGTTTATTGTTCATGCTACCATGATATAAATTTCTGTGGCAGTAAAGCTTACAAGTGAACGTCCCTCGTACTTTCTAATGGCGGAAAATTTAATGATACATTTTTAATAATACTTTAAAAAGAAGAATAAGTACCACCTTATCAAAAATACTTGTTAAATAATTCGATTATATTTGTCATCAAATGTACTCATTGACTAATAATAATAATAAAAAAAAAAACATCTGGAGCATATGCACATATGCATAAAGAGTGCAAGTTTCATATAACCAAAAAAAAAACAAACAATGTCGCTGGAGACAGAAATATTAACGATATTAATTGTACAATTACGAAAAATTGATTGGCGAACAATAATGATACCGACGGAGTTTAAATAATTTACAAACTCAATTAAAGCACTGTTTGCTGAATCTGCATACAAATGAACAAATAACTCTTTTGTAAGTAACATTAATATCAGAGAATGACTGTGACGTTAATTACATTATGTTATTTAGTGTCTATTAGCAAAGAAGCGAAAATGTATTTGGGATTTAATCGCAGACTTGGACAAATTGAGGAATTACAAAGGTGTTGTGAATGCCACACGAGTAAGACACAAATTGAAGAAGAGACTTAACAGGATTTAACGACACAAGGAAGATTATGAAGGATGGAGAGAGAGAGAGAGAGAGAGAAGAGTGTTGCATTATTTCTTTCTCTTCCGCTTCAGATACAAGAACTTTATGCGTGTGAAATTTGCGTTTCTGTAATTAAAAGAAATGGGTGGCATTAACTGAAAACTGTTATTTTTTCGCTATTACAAGTATACATTTTTGGAGGAAAGAACAACGAGAGGGAAAAGGGAAACATTAAACCGCTGATATTTTTACATTTCGGCGAAACAAGTACATGGCCCATCCGCACTGGTGTAGCCAGTTTTGAAGGGGCCCTGTATCAAACTTCCTTAGGAAGCCCTTTTCCGATATGAGCGCCCTGTTAGTGAGTGTAGTTACATGTGTTGGGGTCCCAGTAGCTACGGGGCCCCGTATCATTCATATCGCTGATACGGTGGTAGCTACGCCCCTGTCCATCCGGTATAGTGGTTAGTGACGCTGCCTGCGGTGCCGTAGGGCTTGGGTTCGAATCCCGGAGAAGGAATGGTTATTTGTCAATGTATAGTGCCTTTGTGACATGGGGGTACTCTAAAAAGCCGTCGAGCCGCGTGTCCTCTAGTGAGGTTGGTGGAAGGGGGAGAGAGGTGGGAGGCCTCTGACCATCCCCGGGGTGTTTTCTCTCAAATTTGGGGTGAACCGAGCAAAATCGCGTACTGTCACCTGCATGGTTCTCAAAGCTACAAATAACAACAGGCGTACAACTAGCCCCTTGCCACGATGAATTTCGAGGGCCTTGATCTGATGTTGCTGTCGATCAGGCGGCATAAACAACAAACTTTTAGCTATTTAACTTATATTTTCCGGAATATTAAAAACCGTACCTTTATCATTTATTTAGATTTAATGACTTTTTAATAGAATTTCTGCTGATCTATCCATTGAAATAATAATATTGTTTTTGTACTTATCATCTCTTGGTGAATTATAGGTGTACTATAATATTTTTTGAGAATATTGTCTGCTGCTATTTTTTGTTTCTAAGTTAAATATTATTTCGAGTTTGTAGAAAGGGAAATCCTAATCCCTGTACTGGGAATAATGACAAGATATTGTAATATGCAGAGTCCCTATAAAACTCGTATTAAATTTATAAATTTATAGTCTTTGGAATAAGGGATTTTTATACATATTTAGCCATTATCTTGAAGGAGATTAGAACTTGGTACCTTCCGATCCGTAAGCACATAACATATCCACTAGACTAAAATGATCACCTTAATCCGGGGGCTGTTACTGACTTATATAGATACCACCGCAACACACTCCCCTCCCAGCCAGTGAGTCGTGGCTAGGCGAACGAATGATACAGTTCTTATGGCGAGCGTGTGAGTTATTCCTGTTGCGTCAAGTGTGTTTTTGGCAACTTGAGTGTTGCATCATGTGATCTAACGGCTTGCTGTGCTGCGTAATGCGTGTATGACGGCTTTTGGTTGCTCTTGCAGCGGATAGATGGCGCCACGTTTGGTTCACGAAGAGGTTGCGTTGTTTCAAAGTTCAGCCAGGGTTAACAATGAAGGAGAATAGAACTTTGCACCTTCAGCTCCGTAAGCAAGTAATTTACAGCTGGACTAAAATGAACACATTAGTCCGAAGGCTGTTACTGGCTTATATAGATACCACCACCACAATCTTTTGATACCAATTTTACATAAAATACTAATATTAAGAAATTAAACATTGTGACTTATATATATCTATATGTTTGTATGAGGGTGATCGTGTATATTATGTAAATATATAAGCTTATTTTACAGATAAAAAAACTCCTCACTTCCAAGATGTGCAAACTTATTAATATGACCTTATGTATTTGCTTTGATACTAACGGGTCAAAATGATACGTTCGATGGACAACAATTCTACAAAAAGGGAAATACCATGAAAAATTAATTTAAAAATTTTAGAAATAAGATCAGTTTATTGATATCAGCAAAGGAAACATCGAACGAAGAAAAAATAGACTCAATGCGTAATAGCGAATAGTGAAATTATCTTACAGTATTGAGTAATAAGGTTCATCACTTGTTGATAAAAATAATTAAATTTCAGGATAAATTTTGCAGTATTTTCATATCTACAATAGTGCACATCGCCGTTAATAAAACAAGTACTTTTCTACAACAAGAGATCTATTTTGTTTTAAAGACAAAATCATGTTCTTCATGATTAATTAATCATAAATTCACCCATTTTTTCACCAAATATTGCAGAATTATAGGATCTGATGTACATTTAGGTCTAAAAACATGACGCGGAACTTTAACGAGCGAGGCAAGAACTTAGAAATTGTCCTCAATTATCTAATGATGAATCATAAGTATGAGTTTCTCTTCATTTACAGTTCCCTCTACAACTCTGGTACGAGATTAATTAAACATCAATAATAAATATAGACCATTTACATATAACTAGTGCAAAAAATTGACAGCGCCCATGTCGTATGATTATGTGGCATGTAAAAAAACCTTGAGTGTCTATTTGGCTTGAGTGCTCTCGGCAAAATTAAATTCCTAGAACAAGTTCGCATCGTCAGAGCTCAGGTGCCTCCCTCTGGGGAGGAAACTGGGAGTCAAAATTACTGGGGCAATTGGTACCGCGTATATGGTGCCGCACTAAAAAGTGATACCAGTTCCTGGGAAATGTACTAGGTCTGCAAAGGTAAAAGTTCCAATACACAGCCCCATCAGGAATAAAAAACATATAAATATAAAGATCTTCAGTGCAGTTAAGAAAAATAATGCCCATAGAATACAAAGTAATTATGAAATTTAAAGCAGAGTTCAACAACTGGATATTGTCAAAGTTATAAAAGCTACCACATTACATGTCTTGATCACCTTTTTAGATGCGATGACTCAAATCCAACTAAGTGAAAATTTAGTTTCGAAAACTAAGTTTTCGAAAATTGAAGGTACACGAAAAAGAAGAAGGTTCCCCACCAGGTGGGTTGATTCTTTTGAGAGAGACTTAAGGATCTGGGAGTCAACCGTTGGCTATCTATTGCTCGAAATAGTCATATGGAGGAGGCTTACGGAAACAGCCCTGGCCTGTAATGAGCTGTAGTGCTGCTGAAGAAGAATCCGTAATATATATGGCAATAGAACGCATTAAAGTTTGTGATATAGATATCAAATTTAGTATATAAATGTGAAAAGTATTAATCTGAATCGAATAATTTTAACTGTATTTGAATTTATGATTGATTTCCTCGAAATATATATTCACGAGAGCTTCTCAAACCTATGTCATTTAATATCGCAGTGATAAGCTCCAAAGGAATATGAAAATTGAAGGAATTTAGGGTTATTTTTACGAACGAGAGACAAAAAAAAAAAGTCATATTCTATTATCTAATGTTCATCAAATTTGTTCCCATAATAATTCATTATTATGATGAAGAAAAGGTTATTCCTAATAAGTTACACATTCAATTTTTTTGAAACAAACTAAATATATTATTTAACAATGAAAATATGAGTCATGCTGGTTTCGATCATTGTAATTATTCCTCAATAATAATTTAAATTATATTTTTTTCTGTATAATGTGCATACACTTTCTATAACGGAATTAGATAGCTGTTCTAATGAATAAATTCAATAACTCCAAAACAGATGAATGAATAGAAAGTGATACTAGCGAATAATAAAATTTTTAAAGAATATGTTTTATTTCTAATTAGTTACTTTATTCGATAAAACGATTCTAAGCATATATAACATTGTAATCAATACTCTGAATAGAAATTTTCCGCTGAAAAACTTTGAAATGAAACTAATATCTGAAAGATTCACCAAGATCGAAACATACTATTAATTCAGCAAATGGAACGGAAAAGTTAATATAGTTTAAAGAGTCTCATCTGAAATAAATTAAATTTTACTGATGTGCTTAGCTAATACTTTAAAACAATTGAAACCAAATGGGAACAACGAAATATATTCCTATTGGTACAGGAATAGAGAAATTATAATAAACAGGTAGAGTCAATGCGATTTTGAAATAATTCTTTTTAACACGAATATCAATCTGAATGAAAGTGTTAAATACAAATGTCATAAACACATAGATTATTTTCTCTTTTGTATCATTTTCCGTTAATTTTCATTTACTTTTTTGTGCTATTTTATATTCAGCTATTTTTATCCTCAATTTTTTTTAACTTCAGACAACACGACAAATTAAATAACTAAACATTTCATTGGATTGGAAAAAGAATATTCTACCATGTTTAAAAATATTGTAAGAAATGGCATTTAAATAGATGAGAGCAAATTTTCAGAAAAATGCAATCATAATGAATTGAGAATGGATATATAGAAATCAGGATTTATAATAATTCTTTCAAAATCTGAGGAACGATTTTTTGACATTTAAATACAACTGTGCTATGTACAATATCATTATTTTCGTCTTAAAATTTTAATACATAATTGATTGCAAGGCTCTAGTTTTATTTACTTCAAAAGTTAAGGGGTCTCAGGTGTGTTAAATTTCTCTAGAGGACTGAAAATATAAACAATTTTCAAACAGGTATAATTCTCTTAAATTTAAATTAAATAAGTCGAATTTTTGCACATTATTTATAAAGGATTATGGCTTCAAAAAAATGTAAAATATTTGAAATATAATTATAATTTTAAAAATTATAACCATATGAAAGTAAGAAATAATTCTGTAATAAATATTAAGTAATTTTTACATTGCGCACACTATTTTCTAAAATAGTAGCCTCTTATGTATAAAACTTTATAGAATTATAAAATGTATCATACTTTTTAAACTCTATACATCATTTAAGAATAATACATCTTTTGTATTTCAAAATATTTGAAAAGTATTGAAATTTTTTTTAAAAAAATTTGAAAATGTAATTTTTTTATTTTTTAAAAAATATAATTTATTATTCTATTTATATAAAAATACTACAGTGTAATAAGGGGATACATTTAACTTTATAAATCAACTTATAGCTAGAAATTAAAGCTACAATTTTAGAAAATAGCATGCGCAACGTAAAACTTAATTAATATTTCTTTTAGAAATGTTTTTTTTTTATTTTCGTACGCTTATAATTTTTGAAATTATGATTATATCTAAAACATTTTACACTTTTCTGAAGCCCCATTCCTTTATAAATACGGTGTAAAAGATTCGAATTATTTAATTTAAATTTAAAAGTATTATACCTGTTTGAAAATTGTTTATATTTTCAGCTTTCTAGAGAAATTTAACACCACTGAGACCTCTTAATCTTATGTAAAATTGCACTCAAGATTGTCTTCACACATATAATGTTTGAGAATACATCTCCTGTACGGAGCAATTTATCACGTAAAAAATTGCTCATTTAATATTTTACGTAAAACTGTACTCAAGATTGTCTTCGCGCATAATATTTGAGAATACATTTCGAAAAAGGAACAATTTATCACTTAAAAAATTACTCATTTAATATTTTATTGGGCACTTATACGTACTATCGCAACAATGCCAACGTTCAAGATAACTCGCCCAAGTTGGCAACCCCGATTTCGCATGTGTCGTACGCGCTGGTTTGGCAGCCATGTGCTTCGTTTCATATAATGTCGCCAATACGGCTGCAATAATACTAAAGTACCTTTTTGTAATTTAGTAAATATGCAATGCATACGTGTATTTTAATACACATTTCTTTCTTTATAAATAAACTTTTTTTTTCTGGGTAAACATGTTCAAAATTTGTCTTCTATATCGAAAAAACAAAATTAAAAATCCATTTTGTTCTGGAACAAAAATTAACATATTTTTGATTGTTTCTAAAATCTTAGGATTAATTACTGCGAATGGGTGTATACAGCGTGTCTTCGAATGCCATGTACAAACGGGGAGGAGTTGTAGGGAACATCCTGAGGAGCCATAATTAGGAAAGCATGGTCGAAAATGTAACCCTAACGAGATAAAGAGACACAAAGACCGCAAGGTCACAATGCATAATGTAATGTAAAACGCTTTATTACAAATACAAAAGACAATAAATTATAAGTATGACTTTAAAGCATCCCAGGAGGTGTTTGAAATTGTTATCATTGGCATGTATGCACGCACGACACCAACGCGACATGGATTGGCGGACATGATCGAAAATACCGGGTGTTTCACGGATCGTAGCCACATCGATGGATATTCATGCCATCAGGTTCATTTCAGAACTGACGGGCGTGTCGTCAATCGTGGCTCTGAAAGATCCACACTCCACCAGGTTCTGATGCATCCAAGTGAACGTTTGATGATTCGGTTGCCGCCTCATTGGATATCTTTCCTTACATAACCGAACAGCAACACGTCCATTTCCGTTGGCTAAGTCGTAGATGAAGTGGATATCCGCCAACTCTGTATTCGTATAACGATTCATGTTCATCTCACGCTGTCCATGTCTGAAATGAAGAAACTACATGTTTCGACATTATGAGCTCATGTACAGCGTCACCTATCGCTTTCCGCCCATGCTTTCTTACGTAATTATGGCTCCTCACGATGTTCTCTACCTCTAATCCAAGTTTGTACGGGCATTCGGAGACACCCTGTATATTATATGAATACGCATTAGGTTTTAGGTTAATATTCAGTATTCTTCCATCTCAAAACTATTTTTTATAGTTACGGTCCAGTTTCATGCCCAGTAAGCGAAGACAACGTATTTATTGCAGAGTTAATGTAACTATTGTGTCTAATGATACACAAGTTTCACAAAAACATGCATTTATTTTTTGCTAAAAACGATCAACAAGAATAAAGATACTGAATTATTAATCACAAACATATTTTGCATTTTAAATGCAATTGCAAACGTATAATACACGGTGCTTAAAAATGGATTCCATACTTGTCTTTCGAATTATTACGAGTCCACTCTTTCTGGAGCACCTAAATCTACAGCAAACATGCTCTGAATTCGAAAAAGCTAATGCACTGCTGTTTAGATAATTTGCATCTCACTGGGGAAAATATGTAATGGAACTTTTCGAGGAGTGAATGCGGAATAAGGCTAAAAAATTAAATGGAAGCAGGATGGATAATTTGATTTCGTCAGCTTGTACGAGTAACAGTTGTGATTAAATTTTTCCTACAGTGATTTTAGTTGATCTTCTCGCTAGATTTGTTCATTTAAATACTATTACATTTCTTGAAAAATAAGAATTAACTCATAAGTAAACATTTTTAAAATTGCTTAGAATATAAATCCATTCTCCGAAAAGTAAATTCTAATAAAGATTGTAAGACAAATCGATGCATCCATTGCAACATACATAATGGATATGTTAAATTATAAAATAATACTATTAATAAGAAAGTTTAATATGAAATAAATTACGAATAAGTAATATTTCTGAAATAATTAATGAATATAAGTAAATAAAATGAATTTAAATAAATACATAAAGAGATTACGTTGGTAATGTATTTCTTTAGTAAAAAAAAATTCATGTTAACTAATATTCATTCCTGCTCATATAACTAAATTAATAGACAAATAATATAATAAATAAGAATGGAAGAATAGAAAAATACGCGTACACTTATAAAGACATGAATTATGATACATGAATAAATGTAGAATGTAATACACGGACAAATAACATCTTATGATAATTGAATCTTAATGTACCTTTTGAAATAAAAATTAATGTATAATCTGACCTTATCTTTCGAGAAATGTAATAATAATTATAAAATAAATAAGTTTTAAAAACAAGTAATATAAAAAAAATTAAGTCAATTCCTACTTTAAATGGATGAATGAAAAGTATTTTATTAACGATTGAAAATTTAAATAAGATTATGCACACACACACACACATATATATATATATATATATATATAATAACCGGTTTTCGACCTTTTGTCATTGTTTTAACAGTTACATTGTTACAACAATGGAGACGAATGTAAGTCGGCGTCGAAAACCGGTAATTAATTTAATTAAATAACCGGTAATTTATGAATTAATATTTGAAAACACTGTATTAACATCAAGTGTCATCCACTACAAGTTTAAAAAAATTATTTGAACTTGATTGGATGAATAGAAAGTATTTTATTAACGATTGAAAATATGAACAAGACATATAAATATATATATACATAGGGAGAGAATGAATTCATAGCAGAGAGAGAGAGAGAGAGGAATTGGACAAAAAACGAAACAAAGGGACGAAAAGTATGTTTTGCGCAATTAAAATAATTATTATACACCTTCCAGTTAACTATTTCAGCATCAATGACGTGATACTCTATTATAAATTCGCAGAGATCGATATAGATCTATTAATAAAGAGCTTTAAGATCTGATTTTGATTCTCTTTTTTTAATTTTTGATAAACATTATTGTAACTGTTTGCGACTTATTTCAAATGGATCATGTGAAAACACTACTATACTGTAATAATACCGTAAACTTGCATAATTCATTCATTTGAGCAATACTATTACCTGAATGAAGGAATGAAGGAATTTAAATTTTAAAGTGGTAGATAAATTGCAATGCATCCATTGCAAGTAATTTTTATTAAAGTTTGTAAATGGTCTCCGATATAATTCCACATAAATTAATAGGATAATACTATATGATAAAATACGATTCTAAGCGTACAGAGAAGTATTAACCATACAGTATTTACATTAATAAATGTACAACAAGCTATTGCGATAAATGTTTCACATTAGTATTCAAAATGTATTTTTCTCGAATTTTAAAAATGTTATTCTTCTGAACGAAGTTTTACAAAGTACAATCATTTCAACATATGTTACTTGTATAAGCCCTTTTTTTTATCACAGTAATAATGCTTCTAAAAGTTCTTGACACAGATAAAATCATACGAATCTTTCCAATCATAAGAAACTTCTGTGTTTTAAAATGTATAAATTTCATGCATTATACAATTTTCATTACATCCAAAAATACTGAAATTATTAATAAAATATCCGTAAGAATTTTTCAATTAAAATTTTAATTAAATAAACTTTAACATATTCCTTATTTCTTTGTAATACATAAAAAAAAATACTAAATATATTTCTATATTATAAAACAAAATAATTGAGTATATATTATGAAGCATAAATGTCATCAGCAAAAATAGACAATTATTTTCTATTGGTAGATTTGGCAACATACAAGATAATTACAATGCGATTTTCGTTAACGAACTCAAACATCAGTTAATTTAAAAGAGCTACTTCTATTGTTTAATAATAGCCTCTAAATATGTTTTGGGCTCATACAGACACTTGAAGAAATTAATTGCAAGAAGCTAATATACTTTATATTTCAAGAATTGGAACTTCACAATAACGGCAATCTAAAATACTACTATTTGTTTTATTAATTAATAATATTATCGTAAATTAATTCTGACAGTTAATCAGACGTAAAAAATACGTTATTGTTTCTAAGATCATGAAATCAAAAAAAGAAAAATCTAATGAGATTATTCTTATCTATCATTTATGTAATACTTTTTTTTTTTTGCTCTATTTTTACCAAATCCTCAAGTGAATGAAATATATATACACATGTATGACTCATGAAAAATAAAAATGAATATTATTTCATTTAAAAATGTTAACTAAATATTTTTAAAAAAGCTTGAAAAAAAGTGAAGGAGTTTAAACATAATACAAATTAATCAATTTCTTATAAAGCATGTTCATTCTTTTTGAAAAAAATTTTTATGAAAACTTTTTCTTACAAATAGATAAATAATTGTCAGAAAATATGATAATTTTTTAAATAAGAAAGGAGTAAATCGATCTCAAAATTTTTTTTTTCATAATTTCTATTTCATATACACTTTTTCACTACGGAAATATTTTTTTTCATCATTTGCTTCAGCTGAACGATTAAAATGCTTCTTTATGGCTTTACAACCTGTTGCGCAATTCGGACTTGTAAATTTGTATTTATACAAAAATTTTTTTTATTTTAGATCTAAAATTTTTGAAACTCTGCTGACTGTTTTAATTCGACTGCTTTTTTTCTTTATTGCCAATTAACCACTTGTTTGCTAAAACTTTTTAGAATTTTCAATATTGTATCAATAATATTACACAAAAATGTATTGCAGAGTTAATTATTAAAGATAAATTTCCTTATATTTAAAACTGTAGCCCACTTAATAATAATTATTTAAAAGATAATGATTTCTTAGATTTTTTATTGCGATCTAAAAATTTTAAATATGATACTCTATGCAAAAAAAATCAGTTTTCATTTAAATATAACATCCCCCAAAATCAAAACATAATTTTTTTAAATGTATTTACTTTAAGTACCTATTTGTAGATTAAATAAAGATAAAAACATATAGCTTAAAAATACATTTAACTTAAATTACCTTTATAATATTGATGTCATATTAGATATCTATTTAATTAAAAAAAAATTTCTTTATTTTTCTTATCTTCTATTCAGACCATTAACCATATATTTAAGTACCCTCCCAATTAATCTTTAAATAAGATTCATCTTCATTTATTTTTCCCTTTATTCCTAAAATAAAATCTTTGAAAAATAAGAATATTAGACTCACTAGAATGTGTCTGAAAAGAGCTCTAGTCGGCTGGCAATATTGCTGTCTACTGGAGGCGATCAAAACAAATGCGGCATGTTGCTGTGAATTTTATCTATAGTATAGAGCTTGAAGAAAACAAAACGATGGGAAACAGTGTTTGGAATCGATTTGGGTGGTACGTCTACCTTCCGCGAGCGGCACTTTTTTCTTGCGCGATGCTCTTGCTAAGAGTACCTGGATGCTTATGGAACGGGAGTGATGTGGGAAATCGGGCTGGATATGCGGGCGCATGCGCAATGAGAACAGACTGCCTGTTGGGTGTTGAAACGGTTATTTAGTAGCCATACGGTGATCCAGGGGATTACGAATGAGAAGCATTTTATTAAGAGTTTAATTTTATTACGGGGACTGTTCTGATAAAAGAAAAATTCGAATTCTTACACAATTACTCTTTTCCATTTTGGACCATAGACTTAAAAAAAATTTTTTTTCGCTCCAAGATTCATTAAAAAAAAAAAAAAAAAAAAAAAAAAAACCCAAAATAATCGTAATTTTTGTTATGTAGGTAGAATATTTTGTAATGATAGTGAAAGAGTAATTGCTGTTTGTGAAGTCACAAAAAATTCCTAAAGTATTATGTAAATGTGAAAATAAAAGATGTGAAAAGTGGAATATTACGTTACTCTTGTTTCGATAATTAAACATTTTAATTTAAAGTAAATTTAAGCATTTTTTTCTCTTATCAATCTTATCGTTAATTGAACAAAGGTATAATATGATTTATCTAGATTTGCATTATTTGCAGATAAATATATTTTTACTTGCTCTAAATGTAAATTTACATTTTAATATTAAAATGGAAAATAGTTTCAAGGTTTGAATTCACAGAAATCAAATTTAGATTCTCCCGTTATATAAATTCATTTTAAAAAAAAAGAAAAATTATTACCTAGAAATGATTTCTAAAAAATTGAATACATCTCTTATAAATAAAAATTGCAAGTCCTTTGACTAAAAAAAAAAAGTGTGTGTGTGCTTATGACCTCACGATAGAAGTGATAACTTCAAATTTTGTAATGCTATTTCAGGGATTAGTTAGGTGAATAAAAAACAAGTGGATATTAGTATTGTCATATAAAATTATTTATTCATATGTCTGTACTCATAAAGTAATATTTTTTGCGAAATATACAATTATATTTGTGAATTAATTGTGTTCTCGGAAGGAAACAATAGATTTATGGTAATTGAAATAGGTTATATGTACTTTAGAATTAAAATTATTTAAATATCTTAAAAAAAACTTTAATGTAGAAGATATTGGCTTTTTTGTTGAATTTTTGAATGCATATCATTTTACTTTATTTTCTCCAAAACTAGTTAAGTTATTGTAAAATCGATTCCTAAAGTTCTTTAGTACATTTTTAAGAATATTACAAAAAAAAAAAAGTTTCAGGTTAAAAAAACAATAATTACAGAAGGAGTAAGATTTTAAAATTTTCCAAATTTTCTTTGAAAAAATTTAAATTAATAAAATTGTGTGAAGAATATGTGAAAATTTTCATCTCGTGTTATTTTTTAAATATAAAAAATATTATATGAAATGCTGAAATATAATTTTTAAATACTTAAATAAAAAAAATTGTTCAAAGGGTACCAAGTCTTCTTAATAAGCACTCGCTCATTCCTAAGCAACACCGGATATTTCAGATAGTAATAAAGCTAATCTTTAGCATCAATAATCTAAAAGTAATTTTATTGGCTATAGTAAATGTGTTATCAAACATTTATAATTTCACTAATTTCTTTAAGTTTTAACACAGGATAAAAGAATTTGACTATGAAATTTACACAGAAATGCCCTCGTTTAACACTTATTATAACTTAAAGGCTTTCTAGAGTAAAATTATTAAAGCGGAATTGCCACCGTTTACGTTAAAAGATATTGAGAGCATAAATAGTTAACGAGATTTCATATTCGCATACATAATTTGTAAGTTTCGAATAATATTCTCAATTCAGTTTAAAATTTTTGAAACCGGCTAAAAGGGATTGTCAATCATTCTGTTTATATGAAGATTCGTTTGAGGTCAAAAGCTTTTGTTGAAATATACGAGTTTTGTTCAAAGAAAAACGCGTATGAGAAAACGTTTCTGAAGAAAATGAGGCGCACCGTAAAATCCGGCGTATAACGCGTACTTTTAACACAAAAAATATGATCAAAATTTACGGGTGCGCGTTATACGCCGGATATAAAAATGATAGCCATAAAAATAAAAAAAGAGGAGCATAGAAAAAAAAAAGTAGACTCCTATATAGATCAAAATACTGTTTATTTAAAAAAATAATAACATTCGTTAAAAGCTTAGAGGGTTGTAGTTCTAGAATAATAATATTTCCCCTCCCCCTAAAGATTGAAATGATACCTCGAATAAATGACTTCAAAACATGAGTATTAATCACATACACTTCAGGTTCCTTTGTAAAATAGGGGTGCACGTTATACGGCGAATGCATCTAAAAATTAAAAATTGCAGCTTGAAAGTACTGGTGCTCGTTATACGCCAGATTTTAGGGTAGTTATATTTTTTGAAAGAGAAATCTATATAGTATATAATTTCACATAGAGTATATATAGCTAATAATAATAATATAATATATAGCTAATTCCAGATTTAGTGACTAAAAGATTAATGTGTTGTGACGTCTCTCGCGTCCTTCTGCTAACATAACTCCTATGTTCTTTGACGGCCACGATTAATGGCAAAACTTTTCCAACCCAATACCAAGAAGAGAAACGGATCAAATATGTAAATGAGATATACTTTAAAAGGATAGAAGCTTTGATGATAAGATATAGCGCGACAAGCTTAGAGATAGTAGTGTGGAATCATTCTGATCAATAGCGCGGCAAGTTTAGAGATAGCTTAGTGTGGAATCTTGCAGATCAAGAGTTAGCAGTCCGATAGTTTTGGAAGGAATAGAAGTCCTATATAAAGAAGTTGGAATCGTCTTATATAAAGTGAATTTATAGATATCTCTCTTTAGGTGAAGGAAGGAGATCTGCAAAAGGTAATATTTGATATAGGTAGTTAGTTGAATTGGATTATTTATCATAATTAAGATTAAAGGATCTAGTTGCGTGATCTGACTTAAATACAAGGTTTAATTGGGTGTTAACTCTCACTTTAATTAAAATTGTCAAATTAGAATTAAGTAATATAAGTTATTCTTAATAAAAGTTGTATTAAGAACTACTATGTCTCATCATTTTGATAATCCCACACCTCTAGCTTACGCGGAACCGGAACGACATAGTCATCACAGGATGGCTATGTCTCAGTGTAACCCTAAAAGCGAATAGGCTTGCGGTTAATACAAGCAAAATAAACAAAATAAAAGTGTTCTTTTTGTGAGAAAGGGCAGGGTGGGTGTGTCAGCAATTTCTAACCATAATATAAAAATTTGCTTAGTTTTTCTGAAAAGGGAAATAAATAAAAAAAAAAGACTCGTACATGTGGAAAAAAAATTTATGTTCTTACTGCTAAATATTTTCTGTTTTTATAAAGCAATATATACGCTTAGAAGTGATGACACGAATTAACATTATAGCAACACGTATAATATAAACAATTCTCTAGTTTTTCTGAAAATGGAAATAAAAAAAAAAAGACTCGTGCATGTGAAAAAAAAATTATGTTCTAACTGCTAAATATTTTTTTATTTTTATAAAGCAATACGTTTAGAAGTGATGATAAGAATTAACATTATTGCAATACGTTTAAAAGGTGATAATAGAATTGCCATTTAATATTTATTCTTAACACACTTTTATTAGTTAGAAATTTAACGATATGGGACTCACCCGAGTCCCCGTAAGTGGAGAGAATAAATACCCTTCAGACACGTTAATTAATATCCAATGAAGAGCAAGACTAGTTCCAGCAGCCACATAATTCTGGCTCCAGATAACAAACTCAAGGATAAATTCAGCAATGAATAAATGATAGTTTAAAAAACTAAAAAAACATGCTTTTATCGTAGATCGAACTAAAAAATAAAAAATAAATTATAGTTTAAAAAGAACTAAAAAACACGCTTTTATAGGGAATCGAACTAAAAAGTAAAAAAATAATTCTTAATATAAAAATAAAATGATTAACGAGAAAATTAATGTCATTGGGGTAAAAGCGTGGGGTGCTCTTATATTAATTGTTATTATTTCTTATTATTTCTATAATATGAAATGCTGAGTTAGTGTAAAAATGCCGCACCAAGCACCCCCTGCTTTTACCACAATGACATTAATTTTCTCGTTAGTCATTTTATTCTTATATTAAGAATTATTTTTTTTACTTTTTAGGTCGATTCACTATAAACTTTAACTTATTTTTTACGTATTTTTAAACTATAATTTATTTTGAACTGCAACACTTACGACTTTGAAATTTGGTAAACATATTACCTTCGCTGAGAAGAGATCAGCTAAGAAAGGAGTTTTTAATATTCGAGCCACAAGGAGGTCATTATAGATAAACAAAAAAAAGAAAAAAAAATTTATTTTTTCTGCTATTAGATTGCAAACTTAAAATTTAGAAAATATGATTTTTTGTTGAGCAGAGATATGCTAAAAGCCTTTTGTTTTTGTTTCATTTGCAATTCACTTAAAATTAACTCATTAAAAATGAATTTATCATTCAATCTCTATTGTTTCATTTTTCAATGCACCCGTGCAAAAAATAAGTACACCAGCTAGTTTATTTTTAATTTTCAAATTCATTCTTTTTTGTAGTTAAGTTTAAAATATTCATGCTATATTTACTATGGCTCTTAAAATTGATCGAATACTTCAGAATTTTCCAGGAAAACCCGGATGCTATTTAATTTGAAAAGAGTTCTACATTTTTCTCATATAATCTACGTTTGATTCTTAAAACAAAATATAGTTCATTTAAAAATATTTCACCATTTTTTTCTGACAATTATAAGCTGATAATTAAAATGGGACAACACAACATCAAAACAAAAAGTAAACTAAAAAATTACAGTATAAAAAAACTAAAAAACACCCTTTTATAGTTAATGAAACTAAGTTGTAACTTAATCGTTTAGTCGCCAAATCTGGAAATAGGATCTGGAATTAGTCGCCAGATGCGAGATGGGATCTGAAAATGGGAAATCGTTAGTCCTGATGATCCTGATCAGGACAAAGGAACAAAATTATTAAATTATTGTATTGTCATTGAACCTGGATAAGTGAATAAAATTTCGAATTAATCTGACCTTTTAAAGTGGGTAAAAATTGAGTCCAAAGATTCCGTTACATACAAATGAAGCTTATAAGAGGGTGTTAAAAACAGAAATCACTAAAGAAGGAGAAATTATGAAAGGAACAAGTGAACTTTCTAAGACAAGGCATGTAAAAGCAGTTTGGCATCATCAAAGATATCCGACTAAGTTTTAATTTATCTAAATAATACGGCATGTCATGCTTTATTGCAGTTTTCTCGAAGTGCTCAATAACTTTAGCGAGGCAACAGGTTTTTGGTTACCTTTGCATTCTTAACTTTTCAAAGAAATAAGTTTGTTATGCATTTCAATGCTTTTTATGTTTTGAATTAAGAATTGATTTAAATATTGTTCGAAGAACTTTTCCATTGCGAAATATCAAATTTTATTGAAAATGGGACACTGTTTCATTGAAACTCGTCCGATCACTAGAGAGTCATTATACAGGGTGTCGCGAAACTCGACTTCATAAGAGTTAAGTCAAACAAAGGAAGAGTCAAATAAATTCTATAGGAAAATTAAAAAAAAAAAAATTCATATTACTGGGATAAATGATGACTTCCATATTTTTGAAAATGTGGAAAACTGACACTCTCCTTTACATCATTAAGTTGTGAGACCACACATTTCAATAATTTACGGTGATTTTTTCAAACCCCGACTCAAACAAATTATGGCCAATTTTAACTAAGCCAGCAAAGTATTTTGCTCCACTTGTATCTATGATTGATAGCACGGCTATGTAAAATGACATTTGTGAAAAAAATCAATGTAAAATTGAAAAATTTGTGTTAAGAATATCTAATAATGTGATGACGAATTTCGTTTTTCCATGTTTTCAAAAATATGCTAGTCATCGCTTAACCAAGGGATAGAGAATTTTTATTCTTTTTTTTTCCAGAACCGATGTGACCCCCTTTCCCCCCGGGCACGTTGAGCTTCGGGATATATTGTAGAGATTTTTAATAAATAATTAAAAAATCTCCACTTGAAAATTAAAAAAAAACAAAGAAATAAATAAATGCAAGTATGTGACGGGGCTTTACCGAGTTTTTACTATTAATCCTCTTGGGGAATCTTTGGGGCCAGCATTGAGTTAATTCCCAGCCAATCCTCTCAAGAAGAAACCGTGACATTCAGATTAGTTAGTAGATATATAGTGGAGCTTTAGTGTTCGCGAAGTAGGTGGGGAGAGAGAAGGAGAAAGGAAGCTGAGATACTGAACGCCGTGCGCTGATGGTAAGACATAAAACTTAGAAGCGTAATTGTAGAACGGGCTTTAGCGAGTTAAAGAAATTAAGGAAGATAAAGATTCATAAGATAACTTTGCTTAAAGATAAGTGGTTAGGATTTCAGGCTCCTATTTACTTAGAATTTATGAATACGTTATATCACTCATGATTGCTTTCCTATAGTAAGACTTGTGTTGTTCAATATATTTAGACAATAATAAATTGGATTTATTATGGCTATCTTGGGTGATCAATCATTTCCTCCCACAGATCTAGGTCGCGTAGATGAAGAGATGGTACACGCAGGCAGTGGGGTATCACAAGTATTTCTGCCGAAATACCTAATTTCTTGCCGCGAATGACAATTTTAATTTAAACGCTAAGGACATTTAAAACATGAAAATTTCATCTTAAGATCATGAAACAATAAATTAAAACTGCAATAAATCTCTTACTTTCGGAGCGATACATCAAGGAGTTATCGCAATGAGACGAGATTGCGTGTGTATGTACTCTACGATGTAATATGCGAATTATTAATTTTTATGTGAATTATTAATTAACTAGCTGTAATTCCCACACGTTGCAAATGAGCATCCAAATAGTTAATCAAACAGAGTAATTTCCAATGTAAAGCATAACTTCCTTGCGAATGTAATTCCATCAACCTATATAAATTGTATTCATGTTGTAATGGATGGCTCGTGCCGTCCAATTGTGTGAGAGGGTCGGAAGGAAGATTAGCCATTTTCAAAACAAACTCTATTGATTCAGAATTATCAACAATGACACAAATTCAATAACCCAAGTTAAGAAATGCGCCAATTACCAAATATATGAAACAATAGCGAGGTAGACGAGATACTAGAAGACTTAACAATAAATCGGATCATTTACATCCAGGCAATACACCTTCTAATCCAAATCGACCGAATACAATTTAACACTTAATTTACCAAATCGTCAATCTTAATATTAATCAAATAAACTACGAATTGCTCTCGCCTAGCTGTACGTTAATCAATCACTGCTATCCTATAGCAGTCTAACCTCTCTCTTTCTAACTTGAAAGTTTAATCTTTATATATAAGTCTTGATTTGCACAATCACATCTTCTTCTTTGGAGGAAGGTTTTTAATAGAATAATTTTTAAAGACCCATTATTCCCCAAGAGGACTATTAGTAGGAAGAACGCGGGTAGACCCATTACAATGCCTCGTTACGGTATGATGGTAAATGTCCCCATTTGAGAGAAGACGGAGAACTGGGACTAAAAGCAGCAAGTCAAATCGCACGATAGTTCAACATTTCAGTCGTAGTGATACTACCATTCAACAATGTTTACAGGAATAGATGAACCATACCGTGTGTGTACAGCTCAAAAAAGGTAATGGTCCTCCGAGAGCAACGATTGGAAAGCGAAAATAGAATGTTTACCCGATTGGTCTCCACAGTCACTCTACCTTTCTTATCAACGATGGGACATGTAACCGAGTAACCGGATCACTAGTAACAGCAAAGACCATTGATAGGTGATTAAGCAAAAGGAGACTGAAATTACACAGGCTATTAAACGAAGGCCATTACAGGCCACAATCCAAGGCTCATTTCCATTGGTTCCATTTCGTTTCATAGTTGAATTTTTTTCGTTGTCTTCAATGACAACTTTAAAAACGAGATCCATTGTCAACAGCCCTCGTGTACTTCTGAGTTCGATGTTAATTAAAAATCAATTAATCAACCATGATATCCTTACAGAACGTTGGTACGTCGATGAGTTCTGCGGTCTGCAGCGTTGGATTTTTTTCCGTTGACCCCTCGGCTAACGTTTCAAAAGCAAACGCATACGGCATGCCCTTTTATGGCTTGACTATGGGCTTATCCTTGGCCCGCGTGATCACTAGATCTTTCCACAACAGATCAGTTTTGGACTTAAAAATAATATATTATCATTATTTTGTAATATATGTCTTATGCGATAGATTAAAAAATACTTTTATAATGTAAATAGTGAAACATCAGGATAAAATTTATATTTATATAATGACCTTACAGTTTTATTCTACAATATTCTGAAATATTGCATGGAAGTATAATTGTTCACTTGTACAAAGAACACTCTTTTGAAGTTTAAGGTTACATGGGAATAAAGTACAGTTTTTTTGACTCGATGTTTATAATATTTTCATCTTTTTTTTTCCTTGTTTTTTTTTTTTTTCGTTTTGTTTTGTTTTAAGAAATGGAAAAAAAATCTTTATTTTATCCGCGATTTAATAAAATTTCATTACACATCGTTATTATTTCATAAGAATAACTTATTGTCAAATAATTACTATTTCCCGTCACATTTGTTTCTAAATGAAAACAAAATTGATATCTGTTAGAGAAAAACTTTTTGCCAAAGACTTTAAATGAAGATGAAATACATTTTTATATCACATGATCATGCAACCTTATCTTAAGATAATGTTGCGATTTATAACGTCACTGTTCTGACAAAATAGTTTTGATTTCATTTAAAAAAAAAATCTTTAACAGAAGTTCTCAATACATGCAAATAAAAAGTTTTAAGAAAAAGCATACTTTTTTAGTTCTATCAATTCATCCATTACTTTAAATCCTTTTTAGTCATTCTATCTGAAAAACTATTGTAACTATAATCAAATAAAATAGATTTTTAAAAACATTTTGATCAACTTTTATTTACACACTTTCAGATGTTTAAAACATTTTTATCTAATCTTCCTTTGTTCTTTGGTATATATCTGTTGTAGCCTCGCTCCAATTACTCAGTCATTATTCAGTCACTCCTCAAATAATTCATTTCCACAAGTTTCCTTATAAATATATACAAGACTCTTTATTATACACTTTACGCTCATTAAAATACTCAGTAATATGGGAAACTCTCAACAGGCCGCATGCCTTCCTTCCCTGTCTTTATCTCGATTGTGGGTGTAAAAACCAGTATACCCTTACAGTCCCGCGTCTTCTCATGGCAGCATTTTTACCAATAAATTAGACTTCAACTGATTCAGAAATAAGTGTAATATTTTCACAGATTCTCCGTAATCTTTGGTAATGGAAAGTAATTTTATACAAAAAAAAATAATAATTAAATAATTATCTTAAGCCAATCAAATATTTAAACGCATACGTAAATGCAGGTAATTTTTTCACTAAAAACTATAAGGAAAAAGAGAAAGGGAAATATTTATTAATAGTATTAATTATTTTGTAATTATATTCGTCGAGACAAAAGATTGAAGCGCCGCACAGTGGGCAGTTTTCCCGATCTAGCGCACGGAAACTATTTTATGGCTTTGAAGTCTTCATAATTACATCTAATGAACGAAAATCATAGTAATTAATGTAAATTGGGTTTTCTTTTCTGCTTTTTACTAACAAATAAAGTTAATAGGGTCTTAACTAATTTATGTCCAGTTTGAATTTGATCAAGTACAAATGATTGCTAAGTGGAACTAGTTTTTTAACAAGGATCTAAGGATATTAACAGAAGCAGTAATTTACACTTGGGAGAATATATACAAGGAATAGTGTGATAAGTTAAAAAAATTAAATTTCAACAGATTAAACAAGTACAATCAAACATAACATTGTACATATACAATAAAGGCTAATAAGTAGTGTTTAAAAGGACTCTGCACCCTTTGAACATTTTTTTTCTATAAATTTTTAAAAATTATATTTTAGCATTTCATATAATGTTTCTATTTAAGTAAATGATACGAGATAAAATTTTGCACATATCATTCACACAATTTTACAAATTTAATTTTTAAGAAAAAATTTGGAAAATTTGAAAATTCTACTCCTTTTGTGTTAATTAATTTTTTGATATGAAATTTTTGTAATATTTCTGAGTGTTTAAACACCTTTAGAGATCAATTTTACAATACCTTAATTAGTTTTGCGGGGAAAATAATAAAATGTTGATATATATGCTAAAATTCAACCAAAAGCCTAATATTTCCCACATTTCAATTTTTTAAAAAAAAAAATGTATTCAATTTACAGCAAAATGGATCCTTAATTTTGTTACATGTATTACATATAAGACACAGGGGAAAAATGGAAGTGATTGGTAAATAATCGTGGAAGAAGTAGTATTTTGAATGCGAAAGAACACAAACTGGGAAAAACCATTTTAAAGCTTATAATTCTGAAAAAATAATTATTATAATCTTAAATAAACATAAAATACCACACTAAAATATTACCTATATATTTTTCTTAAAAATAATAAAATCTAATATAAACCTTATTCCCCGACAACCATGCATCATTCGACTTGGAGAAGAACTTTTCATTTCTATGGCACCTTATCCATTTCCCCCTACAAACCAACAGAAATTTTTAACAATTTTTTCTGAATTTTAATTGCTACTGGTCCTCATATTTATCAAAGCCCGTTGTAGTCCTAACTAAACTCAAAACAACGTCAGTTTTGCGTTTATGATCTTGCTCTTCCTTCCACACATTGAATAAGGCACGCCGAGTAATACCATCGGCCAACGCTGGGAAAATATCATTAGGAACTTTAGAAGTAGCAACTAAATTTGGTATTAAATTAAAGGTCTATATCTACTCTATGTGATTTAAGTGTTACTGTGATCAATCCGTGTCAATCCCGAAAGTTCTAGTCCATTAAACACAAAAAACTGACATACGTTAGGAGTTACATACTGTGTGCTAAATGTTATGTTTTTACAATTTTTAATCAAACTTGAACCTAACTTGATAGTCAAAACAAGAAATTACTTACCGATGGTATCTATTTTCAAAAAAATCCCTCAAAAGTCTGCAAATTATTTTTCAGACGAAACGATAGAACTTGTGACTGTAAAATGAGGTTCACAAGTGTTTCTTGTAGCAAGAACAAACCCGATCTAAGTCCATTCGCGTACTGATAAAAACTGTTTACCACATGGCTAGGGAACCCAAGAGGACCATAAATTGTGGGTTGTTGTTTTATTTTGCATAATTTCATTTTTGGGGTTTCCGTACGCCAGATTGGGAAAACTGCCCACTGTGCGCCGCAACTATCTATGCAAGGAGTCACATGCGGCCTGCAAGCCGAAGTTTTCCGACCCCTGGTATTGCCAAAAATAAACCAAGCTCCTTTAGAATGAAAGAAATACACTGCTAATTAAAGGTTAGAAAATATAAATTATGAATTCCTGAAAAAGAATTGAAATTTTCTAATATTTTATACTAAAAAAGAAACTATTTTCCTCTTCAATTATAACTTGTGTTTTGTGCATAAATGATATAATCGTATATTACTTCAAACTGACTAGAAGAAGCATCTAACTGCTTAATATATGTATGATATAAAGAAATTGTTTCAAATGCGCATAATCTGTAATGAAAAGGAACCAATGAGGGTAAAAATTTAATACAACACTTTTTGAATTTTGTAACGTTTTGGGAAAATTGATGAGTGAGAGTTAAGAAATTAAATTATTGATTTATTGTAACTGTAGCTATGAATATATTACAATGCTTATAATTAGATATAAGTTATTTAAACTATTGAGCATTTTACAGGCTTTGAACCATATATTTTGTTGTTGTTGTTGTTCCGGTTTTCGTTCCTGTTCGACTAAAAAAAATATATCAGTTCAGTTCCGATATTCGTTCTGCGAAAAATAACGGTTTTCGGTTAAGTTTTGAAGGAATACTTTTTTTTATGTATATTGTTATGTGTTCTTAAAATATAATTTTATCATAAACAAAAAATATAATTCTATCAAAACAGATTTTATTCATTAATTTTAATTTCACCCATTTACTGTCTGCAAAATCCTAATCTAAATTACATTCCGTTAAAAATTAACTAAAATTTTTGCATTCCAATACAGATTTTTACATGTTGTGTGTACTATTCCATCTAGGACAACGCAAAATTAGTCTTTTAATGTTAGCTTCTTTAAATTTTAACATAAGAGTTGGAATGGGCAACTTTTTCATCGTACCCGAGTATCAAAAATAAATTCATTGAAATCTGCGTTTTTTACAGAATCTCTAATTGCTAGTTGCAATGTATGCTGTTATTTCCAATCCCTTTAGAGCAGGAAAGCCTACACCAAGTCCATTTGACCATTCCGCGTAATAGTGTCACACACCAGGTCTTGCTGTTCATACAACTGTCGCAGGGAAATGCACCAGCAGTCCAAAAGATGAGCAGGAGAAGCAGGAAGAGAGCGGGGACAGGTAAAGAAAGACTTTACCCCCTGCACAAAAGTCATATTACGCAGGTGACCGCTTTTAAGGAGCTCCAAGGCCATCTGATGAGCCCTGGAACTTCTGCACTGTATAGATAGGCCAGGACTCTTAGCTGCGTACCAGTGGTGAGCAGGAGGGTTTCGCCAAGTCAAATTCATTTTATTTCTTTGGAAGGAAGGAATTTCCGAATGGGTTAAAACAGTGGAACTGGGGTTAGAGAGATCACAACCCCCATCAGCAGCTTTGTTCCCAGGCACACCCACATGTGATGGAATCCACTGGAGACACACTTGTTTCCTCTGACCGAGCCTAACTAATTTGAATAAAATATCTAGACCAGTACTGTCCTAGGGGGAGCCTGTAACCCCTACAGGGCGCGTCCCCAGGTGGCGGATTGGGGAATGCCTCCATTGGTTTTCCAATAGGTGGTAGAAGGGAAATAAAATACCTTCCACGGACCAACAGGCATGGGGTTTAGTCAGTCTTCCGCCCAAGTGGTTCCTCACGTAAAGGGAAGCTGCATATTACCCTTCGCCATGGACCATGGACCAATGTATGTATAGCACATCTTATTCTCTCTCTCTCTCTGGAAAGTTTATTAAAAGAAATGAGCAAAAAGTATTCCGTCGTCAACAGTGGCGTAATGGAGAATATTAGAGCCCTTGCAAACTCAAGTTTTGGACCCCAAACTCAAATACGTACTTGATGTCAGTCAGGCTTTACCCCTCTCCCCCCTCAATGCGGGGATTGTGAGGGTGTACGTTACGCCACTGGTCGTCGAGGAGATCCCTAGTTTTGAAATTTTCATTTTCCATTTCGGTAACTAAATATTCGCCTTCAATTTCGTATTCTAATAAGTTGACAAATGAAATCATATAAGCTCCATTGTGTGTCTGTAGTAATTGGATAAATTTGCTGATATCGATATAGTATTTTAAATGAATTTTTGTATTGCATTTTTTAATGAAAAATATAACTCAGATTAATATTTTTCTTAAAAAAATTATCTTCACCTAGTTTATTCAAATGAATTAAATCTGCCTTTTACTAGTAGTTTCATGCGAAACTGAAACAGAAATGTACTAGTGAACATCAAAACAGGAAATCGAGAGGCAATGTACTTGTAATGATAATTACAGTCGGACCTCTATATAACTAAGTCGCTCAATCCCGGAAAAAAGTTCGTTATATAGAGGTTAATCTTTAATATACTTTATTAACCCCATAAAACAAATTTTAAATTCACAAACACTATATATTAAAAAAAGTAATTATTCACACCTTTTTTTTAAAAATTAATATATGTTTATTTTATATATCTTACCCATCAATAAAGAAAGAAAAAAGAAAGAAAGAAAGAAAAACTGCAAAGAAAACAAGAAAAAGCATGGAGAATTCACTGTATTTTCAATATTAAGGAAATAATTTTATACTAAAATTAATGAATTTTAAGGACATTTTATATAATTTAAAGAATACAAGTAATTATAAAATAAGAACACGGAACAACTCCACTGAGGTTGAAAGAGGATATCGAAGATGTTTCTAGTGAACTGGGCAAAGGGGGTTGAAGGTTGCACTTCTTGGATGAAACGTCCAGAACTATATTGCTCTTGGCGAGTTAGGATCTAATAAAACCAGTTCAAGATTTCTGACCACCATAAAATGTGTTAAAGAGAGAATAACATGAAATTTTTTCAGAAATACTTTAAAAAAAGGGAGAACAAAAATTGAATCAGAAAAGGAAAAAGTTCGCTATATAGAAAAATTCGCAATATAGAGGTGGTTCGACTGTATATGGTTGACGTCAAATTAGGAAATATTGATAAGTTAGTTACAGTTACAAGATGACTGAAGATATATCGACCCAAAATAAACCGATTTTTTTTTCGGTTCAGTTTCGGTCCTAAACCCTGATATTTTAAAACAACGGAATATAGTTATTTGTGATGGATGAGGCAAAACACATCTCTTTCAAGCGGTCCACTCTCTTGGGGTTAGGGCGGTCCCTATGAACATCTCGAATTTCATTCAAGGTTCAGCCAGAGTTGCCAGAAATTTATGCAGCAAAGTAGCACGAAGAGGGGAAAAAGTAGCAAAAAGTAGCGAATTGATTTTCTCTTGAAATTCATAAATATAATTTTTAAAAATTTTTAAACTACGTTAAAATGCTTAAATTATTTAATTCCTTTAAAATACATTCTCATTCTTCCTAAATATCGTGATCTGCTTTGTCTTTTTTTACAAATTTCTAAATTGTATTGAAGCATTTGTAGCGATGGAATGAGATATCAACGCAGCAAGCTCCTCATTCTTCCCAAGTGATTTTGATTCTGAGAAGGACTCAAACAGTTCGAGGCACATTCGATTACTTAATTTTGTCTTTTTTGACGTCACTCTGGAAAATGCCCTTTCTAAAGTGGCATTACTTATTGGTGGGTTGTAAGGCTTTAAAGCAAATATAGCTAAATCTCTTAAAAATGGATTCAAAAAGGCATTCAGTAATTGGCAATGATCAACATGATCACTTTGAAAGAACAAATTAATCCACTCAAATTCTGCTGAAATTGGCAGCTGTAATTAAACAATATTTAATTCTATCCTTGTATTTATTTAAGTAAAGGGATAGTAAAAGAAGTAGTTGATTGGAAAGAGAGGAATTTTCAGGCTGTGGCGCAACGGAGAATATTAGGGCCCCTTGCAAAGTCATTTTTAGAACCCCAAGCCCTAATATGTACTTGACGTCAGTCAGGCTTTGAGCCCCCTAGAATCCCTGGGTCACCCGCAATGCGAGGTAGTACGAGCCACTAAATCTAGGTAAAAATCTTTCAAAAGGGATTTAATCAGATTTTTATCACATAATCTCTCTAGATGACGAGTGCTTACTTTTGTCATTGTAGGCAGTTTTAAATGTTAAGTGGTTTTTAGTTAAATGATGTAAATTTAAATTAAATATAGATTATGCATGGAAAAGCAAAGCATGAGAATTTTTATAGATTATAATTATACATTCTCCGTAATAAATTTTTAATTACTTGTCTGAAAGGGAAGAGAGGAAACACCGATATCTATTTTTCGTAGTTTAAATCAATGCATGGAACATTACATTTTCTTAAAAATATTAAACAGAAACATTAAAATAAATGGCGCAGACTTGAATTTAGAGATGACAATATTTTTAAATATTTCACATATTAAATATATCATTAAAATATTGACATATATAGGAAAAAAACTTGCTTAAAACAGAACAAAACAAAGAAAATATTTAATAGAATATCCTCCGTATAATTTATTGAAAATGTTATTTTAATTAGAAATAATAAATAACAATCGAAATTTGATTGTAAATCATAATTATGAAATTTCTATTAACATCTTAATTTTTAAATTGAAATTACAAGATTTTTCATTAAATTATAGAAACAGAATTAAAAAAAATCTTGTTTTCAGTTTTGATAATAAATGATTATTTTGAAAATATTTTAAAAATTAGAACAAATCGGGAAATTTTTGGAATTATTTTACTGATGAAATCCGTACTAAGCTGAGACAGAAAACAATTCGTTTTATCTAATCGTAACATAGCGCCATCTAGGATTAAATAAATTGTACATTTTATACTCATTACAATTTAGACAAATAAAGAGTGCCGCCATCTAGTGTTGAATAGACAAGGAAATAGAAGTTCCTCCAAATTAAAAAATATAGAAAGTTAATCTCTCTCTTTTAGTGTAAAAGAATTATAAAAAATATTTGAATGAATAAACTATTAAACAATGTAGTTTCATTTTTAATTCTGGAAACGGGGTCCAGATATTATTACCTTTTTTTTTTATAAGATACACATGAATTATAAATTATGTATCAATTATAAGTAAAAGTAAGAGAGAGAGAGAGAGAAAAGAAAGAGAAAAAAAGAAGAAAAAATTCATTAAAATATTCTTTGGTCATTATTTTTAAAATTTTTTAAATTTAAAACATAAAAAGTATCAGCACTAATTTGCGATACATCTTAAGAAATTTTTCGTAAAACGTTGCCGTTTTTGAGTAGTTTTTATGAGATAATAATTTGCTCGAAAATTTATGCTTACAGTTCATTCACGAAAGTTATACAAAAAATATTTTGAAAATGTTTAAATGAAAAATTAGAATTTTAAGGTGTTGAAAATTGTTGTGACAATAATATATAATTGCAATTTAAAATGTCTTCGCGTAACTCCAAAGAACCCGAAACAAACGCGGCATTTTCAAACAGAGAAATGTTTCAATTTTTATATAAATTCATAATGTTGTAAACACATACATATTTTTATAAAAATCTACCTTCAAAATTTAGAAAAATTTCTTAACTACAAGTTGTTGTCTTTTCTACTTTAGCATGAGCAGTTTAAAATTATTTAGCGTTAGAGTAGGGGACTAAATACGAGTATATATATATTTTTTACAAATAAAAAAATGGAATAATCCAGTTAGAAATGAGAAATATGATAAAATATGCTGCTTAATACAGAAAGGAAAAGCCCGAATATAATATCAATATCACAGCAATTTTTAATCTGAAAAAGAGTTCGAAATTTCGATATTTTTAACACGCTTTTATAAGTTTCACTTGTATGTAGTAGAATCTTTGGACTCGATTTTTACCCACTTTAGAAGGTCGGATTAATTCGAAATTTTGCACAGTTGTCAAGGATCGATGACAATACAATAATTTCATAACTTTGTTCCATTGTCCTGATCAGGATCCTCAAAAATAAGGATTTCGAGATTTGACGACTAATTCATTATTTCGTTTCCAGATTTGGCGACTAATTGCGTATACTATTCCCATATTTGGCAACTAATTCCCTACTCCATTTTCAAATTTGGCGACGAATTCCAGATATGGCGACTAAAAGACCCTACCCCTTAAAAAGTGCAACCCTAAGGATGAACCCCTAAAAATGAACTTTAAAAATGGAAACGCTTGTTATTAATACAAATAAAACAAAAAAAAAGTGTTCTTTATGTGAGAAAGAAGAGGGTGTGCGAGTGTTAGCAATTTATTACCATAATATAAGTCTAGTTTTTCGGAAAGTGGAAATAAAAAAATATAAAAAAAAAAATGACTGTGGCATGTGAAAAAAAATTATGTTCTGAATGATAAATATTTTTTATTTTTATAAAGCAATACATTTAGAAGTGATGATACGAATGAACATTATAGCAATACGTTTAAAAGGTGATAATACGATTGGCATTTAATATTTCTTCTTACACACTTTTATTAGTTAGATAAATTCACAAAAAAGAATAAATGATAGTTTTAAAAACTAAAAAAAAAAAAAAACAGGTTTTTATTGTAGATCGAACTAAAAAATGAAAAATAAATTATAGTTTAAAAAAAAACTAAGAAACACGCTTTTATAGGGAATCGAACTAAAAAAGTAAAAAATATATATATTCTTAATATAAGAATAAAATTATTAACAAGAAAATTAATGTCATTGGGATAAAAGCGTGGGGTGTTCTATATTAATTGTTATAATTTCTTACTATTGCTATTCCGAAATGCTGAGTTAGTGTAAAAATGCCGTAACAAGCACCCCCTGCTTTTACCACAACGACTAATTTTCTTGTTAATCATTTTATTCTTATATTAAGAATAATTTTCTTACTTTTTAGTTCGATTCACTATAAAAAAGCGTGTTTTTAGTTATTTTTTTAAAACTATAATTTATTTTCTTTAACATCCTTCAAAAATGCCTTTTGTGTACCCGCAATTAATTTCTATACCTCTGATTAGTGTGTTTATTTTCGCCACATTTATATTTCTTTTCTGTACGACTTATAAACTGCTGTAGATTCCCTTCCAACTTTGCTTACGTGCTTCAATGAATTTTTAATATGTACACTGGTATTCAGAATTAAGAGAACTCTCACTGTTATTGATCGATTACCTCGAAATACTAGTTAATTTTAGTGAAAATATGGATTCACCAAGAACAGGGACTGGCAAACTTTCGAGATTGATGAACCAAGTTGTAAGTGAAACAAGGTTACTAAGATGTCAAAGAGCCATTGATACGCACACACGTGCATAGGAGAGGACGTCTGTTAGCGTTCGCGATCAAGACTGTCGTGATCCGAATAATATTTTTAAAGTATTGAAATAAAGTCTTACTCAAAGCAAAATCTTCCATTCCTTCAAAAACTAAGAACTGTCAAAGATATTTTTATTTCTACTTGATCAATGAAAGACCAACTATTGTGTCAAAATATCTTAATGTTCGGAATTGAACTTAAGTGTTCGTGATTAAAAATTTCCATATCAATAATACCGCAAGTGCTTTATTTTGGTATTTCATGTTCACATGCGAATAATTAAAATTTACTTCAGTTGTCTTTGTATATAAACATCGTTTCAACATTCTTTTTGCTATCTCATTAACATGTAATAAAATACGGAATGTCTTTTGCACTTCTGATGTGGGTTTAGGTAAATTTCTTTTCCGTTCGCGAGGGCCTTCGCGAACTCGTGTATAAGTATAGGTAAACATTGTCGCGAATCTTTTTGTAGAGTACCTTCCGAAGTCTTATTTTTAACAAGAGATTGGACTTTTTGCACTTAAAATATATTCCTAATATTTTTCCTGATTTTCAATAAACATTTTTAGTAACTGTCTTGAGCCAACCCAATGTTTAAATGTATATACAAATACAGGAAAATTTTTCAATAGATAATTATAAAGGAAAAAGAGAAGAATAATGCTTCGAGGTAGCTTTTGGTTTGAATAAATTCCAGAGATGAAAAGGGTAAACAATTTTAATTGGAAAAATGTTTACAGTTAATCTACTCTTAATTCATGCCGTAAAATAAAGAGTAAGAAATAATATTATGAAGGTGTTGCGAATATTTAGAGTTTAATAATACTAAGCTGCAGTTACTTTTCGTCAAATACGGATAAACATTGCAATCAATGCGTTTCCTGTATACAATAACTGTCCCCTGCGGGGTTGTAAAGTTGCAGTTGAGGTAAACATGGCACGCTCAGTCACAAATAAGATTTGTAAGAAGTGTAGAGAACAAATATTACTTTTTTTTTATATAAAGTATTATTTTTTTCAATAATACATAGAGGAAGAAATCTGAAGAGCTTCAACTGTCAATGTAAAGAGTCGCATGCGGCTCGGGAGCCATGGTTTGCCGAACCTCTGACCTAGAAATCTTCAAAGATTATGACGCACGCACATGACTGTGTATACGGTGCAACAGCGAAAGAAAATTTGAAATGGATGTTACAAAAAGAAAAAAGAAAAAAAAAATGGGTTAGTAGCAGCAGGGCTTCTTGTTACAGTGATATAGTTTTATAACTAAAGTTCGAGTTGGAAATATAAGCTTATTCTTCGGCCAGATAAGCATTGTCACCCTGTAACAGGTTCTATTCGGGCTTCTACTAATCCTCTTGGGATAAATACTCCTTTTAACTGTGATTTTAACTGATAACCGATTTCCGTAGAGAGGATTTTACCTAAATGCAAACTTCTATTTAAGTGCCAAACGTTGAGTAGGCGAGGTGATGGTTGAGAGTTGATCCTAAGCGGAAAGCATAGTGTGAGAGAACAGTGGTCGTATTTCGTAATATTAAATCCAAAGGGAAGGATTCATAGAAAGGTGGAAGGCGTCCATCTCACGGCTGACGAATTTGCAAGTTGGAAACGGGAGCGTTCTAGAGAATAATTAAGATAAAAAAGTGTGTGTGTGTTATCAGAGTGCCTTCTCATAAGCGTAAAAGGCTGAGTAACAGTAGTTGGCTTTAAATCATGTCTGTTTTTTACTCGAACCTTCTCACACCCTCGATCGATTGGTCGCGATAAACCATGAAAGAGAAATCAAAGTCAAATTCATTCTTTAGAAGTCGGACATAAGGTTTCAAGATTTTATGCCTATGCTTTTCAGTAATCATAGAGACTTTGTCAAAGAAATAGAGGCATGTCCCGCTTAATATGATGCCTTCATATGTATATCACCTCTCTTCATTCAAATACACCTTTTCTTCATATGTATACCAGACAGGTCCTTTGTTCGTATGTTGGAAGACAGTAGTAGGTCCCTAGCTCTCTCCAGAAGAAGGCACGTCTAGAATCAATGTTTAAATTGCATCTGATAAAACTAGTGATTTCTACTCGAGGGCTGATTTACTAAGCACTGTACGAAACAAGCTCTTTTGTGCTCAGAAGTGAACTAGATGCAAACAAATGTTTTTTATGTAGTTGATTATTAGTAACCCTTGGAATTTACGTTCCCGTAAACGCCGGGAGTTCCCAAGGCAACTGAGAAGTTATGCACTAATGCTACGTTCAATTTGATAGACAAATATTGAACTTTATTTGGCTGTCATGGGGATCTTAAATGGCCATGTTTAGGCAGTCTCCTTCCATCCTGTTTCATTAAACATTCTGCATAAGTTCTTTATTTTATCCAAATTCTTTTGATCTTTACCAAACATTGCAAAATATCGTCGAGGTTTGAGAAAGAATGAGGGCGGAAATCGAAACCGTGCGCTTACAAAACATTTTTCTCTAAATACCCAACCTACACACACGTGAACACCTATTTAATAAAAACTTTGTAGCTGTGTTCGGAGGCATTAGTTTTACTTTTTGTTCAATAATTTTCAAGAAACTTGACTAAATAGGAAGCTATTTTTATTTTTAAACACCAAAGACTTATTCTACGTGTTATAATTAAAATTAGACATCTGTTGATGCACATTTTTGCTTATATTTACAGTTTAGTTTTTCGAGTTTTAGTTATTTACAGTCTAGTTTTCGTTACCATTTTGAATTAGATGTCATATGAAATTGAATATTTCTAATTTGTTGGCAATATTTCTTTTTCGTTTGTCAATCTTTGGATTTAAATTCGAAAGATAGCTTTTTATTACTAAACCAGTTTCTAATAATTGTCAAAAAATATTTTTTTTCAAAAACTAACTGCTTAAATTAAAATAACGATTTACTGATGAATAGTGCAATACGTGCTTTATTAAAATCTTAAGAAATAAATGTTCTAAATGAATATATTTGAAAAGAAAAATTATTGTATCAAATGTTGCATGTAAACAATTATCAGAAGTCCGGCCCAGATTCCAGTTGAAAATTCCAGTTTTAAATCTTATAATTAAACTTAAAGAATACCATACAATATTTTCAGTACTCACGCAAATGTTATAAAAATGTTACCGTGTTACTTTTATAAACCTGTATTTTTCCTGTGAATGCGACGACAAAAGAGTGAAGTTAATTGAAAATGGGATCCGCCAAGTCCGTTTTCCGTGTTCCGTAGGGAGTGACCAGTAATATATAGACAATGCACTAAAATAAGGATGGAATGAGGTACGTAAGGAACACCAGACAAAGGAAACGAGCAATTTAAGGGAAAAATTCCAGTTAATTTCTAGCAAAGACAGACAGGCGATAAAGAAAAAGACATCATAATGCTTTTTTTGCAAACCTGGAGATGGAGCTTTTGTTATAAGCTTTTATTGGAACTTATTTCTGTTTGAATGAAAGCCTATTCGTGTTTCTACGTGACAATTTTATTGTTGGTCTATGCTTTGTGGTAACTAAAAGAAATGACATGACTCAATCTGTGAAATATCTTAGATACGTCGAAAATCTTATCTAATATTAAAACACTTTTCATCAAATTATGGATTATTCTCAGCTTCCTGTCTATTATTGAGTAAAGTGTATTTAATCACACACACACACATAAGTTCCTTATTATTTTAAAAATAAATATGAAAAATATAGCTCAATCGATACTTCCAGACGCATTTAAAATTATTATAGTAAAATGCCTGATTTTAAAAACTCCGTTCCATTTTGTATCATCAAACTAAAAATTTTTAAATTAATTTCTGTGTAGACTCAAGTTGTAATAAAATGTGCGGCTATCTTCATTCTAAATCGAACATTAACGAGCAGTTAGAAGTCAAACGTTCCTAAAGATGAAAAAGATTATGAAAATTTAAAAATAAAATTCAAAATTCCATGAATATAAATAAATGGATACGCAATTTAATTTCAGTTGTTTAATTTACCTATTTTTATAGAGAACTAGACGTTGCTTACTTGCATCGCTGGAACTTTCATTATATTGCAGGAACATATATAATTTTTAAGTTATTTTTATCGAAGTCCTATCTTGAGTTTTTGCTTGTCATCAAAAACATTCTTATAGATTTCACTTCTTCATTAAAAACGACAGGTTTTGAATATCTAAAACAGAAATATATTTATTCTTTACGCTGCCATAATCCCTTTTGGAGTCGATTTCCACAAACCTTATTTTTAGCGGATTACTACTAAATAAAAGAAACATGCTTACGTAATTCCAAGTCTGTCGGTCTCATAACTTACAAACGGTTTTTAAAATCTGTAAGCTATCGTAATCATTCTCATCCACCCTTAGGAGTCGATTTCCACGAAACCAGTTCATCGCGGATCTCAACTCAAAGAAAAAACAAAATTTCATGTCTGTAAGTCTAATAATTCGAAAACGGATATTTTTCTTTACCTGTGACTTTTCCGCAACTCGCCTTAGGCGTCGATCTCCGAAAGAAAAGAATTTTTTTCTTTCAAGAAAAGGTACATGTGTGCCAAGTTTCTATTATGCAGGCAGTGGTGTAACGTACTCCCCCGCATGGGGGGAGACAGGGTTTCTAGGGGGCCCGAAACCTGACTTTGAAAGGAGGCCCTAATATTCTCTGTTGCGCCACTGACTGTAGGTCTAATTCAAAAACGGACATTTTTGTCTATTATGCCCCACAAACCTCTCTCTTCAGTCGATTTCCCTAAAATTCTTTCTTAACGGATCTCTACTTAAGGTAAGAAACATGCCTGCCAAATTTCAATTCTGCAGGTCTAATATTTCCGGAGATCTCGTGATGAGTGAGAGAATGAGTCGCATTTCTGTTATCTAAAATATAAACGAAGCGAAATGTTCCTAAGTATCGAAGCGAATGAGTGTCTATCCGTACGAATTAGTTAGACAGTCAACATTACTCATTGACGACACATTTTAAATATAGTAATGTTTAAGGAGACACGAACTTGCCGTGATGTGGCTTACATTCTACAAATCTAGTTACACACTAACAATATATACATTTAAGATTCTGAGGTGCGCACAGCAGCGTTTCACATGGCCAATATTTCGGCACATCAGTAATGTATATAGATAGATAAGATGGATAAACAAGAAAACTTTAAATTTAAAAAAGAACATATTAACTTATTCTTTTACTTTAGCCGAAGAAAATGTATTCTGCATATTCATCTCTTAGTTTTTCAAAATGTTAATTCTTGAAATTCATAGTTCGTTCTTTTATTCGCTGATCAATATAAACAAGTTATTCTCACAGTTAGAGAGAAGCTTCTCTAACATTAAGATGCTTAGACAGACAAAGAATTCAAGACAAAGAATCATTGGGTGAATAACAATTAGAGGGATTCGCCGTCATTGTGAGTCATTGCCAAGGAAAGTCAAACAACAGCATTGTTGACAGTGAAACCAATAACTTCATAATGAAGTAGTTAACTCACAACTCACGTGCCATTATATTTCAGCTAGGTCAGTTTGTCTTTTTCTATTAAAATTCGAACTTTTTATTTCTGAAGCGTGTATCATGATTTCTAAACTGAAAAATAAAACCGTCTTAAACTAATTATTTTCAAATTAAATATACACTTCATGTAAAAAAATAATTAAAAAAAACCCCAACTTTTTGTTTTTGTATTTTGCTACTCTTGGCACCGAATTGTATAAAACCTCTAATTTGAATTAAGTTAGAAATTCTGTCTATATCAATTAATTCATTCATTTACACGTGAAGCTGAATTAATTCGTTACATTTTTGTCTAATTTTATCCGCAACAAAATTTCACAATACCTGCTTTCTGCTGAAAAAAAATATGACGCATATTAACAAGCTGTTTAATCATTAGCCATCAATCATTTAAATTAGATCGATCGTTTCAAAATGAGCGTTAATTATAAAAATTCTTGTCAGTCTTTTTTTAAAGCAAGAATGTGTGCTAACGAGTTAATGACCAGTAGTTAATCATGAAATTAGTACAGCCATTTCTAAGTAGGTGTTACTTGTTAGAATATGTTGCAACAACTCATTTGCGTGTTTCCGTTTATTTTTATAACTTTAAATACAAACTCGTAGCATGCTTTGAATATGTATTTCAAAAAAAAAATTTAATGTCATTTATAATTTTAATCATGGACAAGTAGCATTAAATATCTTTCTCTGTAAATAACAGATTTCTGTTTAGACAATATAAGCCTTCAACTATTTTTGGTAAATTGGTTCAAAATTTTATAAGTAGGTTTATATTATTTCAATAAAATGTAAAATTCATACATATTCAAATCCACCAAAAAAATTTGAGTACTTTTGCATTATGGTGGGTTTCTAGGTAGTACTTCGATCATATGTTACAAGTATCTAAGGCGAGACAGAGAAACCTTTTTATATTACAGATTTATTCACTGGAAATAGCCGGGAATGAACAAAATAAAAGAATTTGCCTTTTATGTTTTCTGAATAACGTTACTTTAAAAAGCATCATAAGGTTGGAAGGGATTTAACATTCTATATATATTTGTATAGAACAAAGTTAAAAAAAATTTATTTTTGTAACATTCCCAAAATTTAATTTCAAACTATATGTTGACACATGGTTTACTTTGCTATTTAAATCATTTTTTTTTTAAATGTAACAAAATACAAATAATATTACTGTAATGTTTTGAAGAAAAACAATAATCTGGATAACTCAAAAGGCTACTCAAAATTTAAGCCACTTTCTTTAAAAGTGGTGATGTCTATTTGTTATCACAAATAGTTAGTAAAGGATAACATTGAATGCAATCTGCTAAGAGCTCTGTAAACAGTTCCCCAAAAATTTCTTCAAAACTTTCATCATTTTGTCAATGTAAATTTATGTAAATTATAAAATACTAATATAAAATTAATGATATAAAATTACTTTGATTAAAAATTACTTAGATTACTAATATAAAACTACTTTGAAAAAGGCAAGTACACTTGCTTAAAGACATAAATTTGGTTCAAAAATTATTCTAAATAATTATAATTATTCTACTTCATTTTTATATGTGGCAACACTGTTAGTGTCCAAAACTTTCGTTCGTTCACTGAATTCTTCGAGTTAATATTTAAAAATTAAATGTGGCATACATTGATATGAAGTAATATTCAAATAACACACGTTTTTTGACATGTTAAATACAAACTTTATAAAAAAAATTGTTTGATTCAATTGGAATCCCTCATTTATTCTTTAATATGTATTGATAATTCGCATTTAATATTTTAACATTTTTTTGACTTCGAAAGTGGTGTTAGTCTATTTGAAGTCATTAAAAGTATAAATTTCTTTTAAATAGCACTTTAAAAACAACATCATTATAAACTTAAAATCCATTCAGTATTTAAAAAACATGAAATAAGTGTATTAACATTAATCAATACTTTTTAAATCTTTCGAATACAAACCCTTAAATATCTCCGTGCAATACAAAATAGACTTACACCACTTTCAAAGAAAGCGGTCCATTTATTCATTTCTTTAAATTCAGTGCTTGCGTAGAACCTGTGTAGTAAATCCCCTGAAAAATTATTCTACTCACACAAGTAATATAATTCATATAGCAGAGAAGGATAAGTATATAATCAATTTGAAGTAAAGCTATAGTTAAATTATTTTAATGATGTTAAAGAAAAATCATTTGCGTATCTCTCTCAATAACAGAAAGAACAAAAAAAAAAAGCATTAACTTATTTTTATTTATTTTAGTTAATTCACCAATAAGTAAACTCAAACTTGAATAAAGCTCCAAACAATACGTTTATAATATGCAATAAATTTTTAGAAAGTTAAAATTAACATTAACCATCTGACCAGAGCATCCGTCTCTCAGACGGGGATGATTTGCTTCGATGCCTGTAGATAACGCTGTGGTGTGATTTTGGGGGTGGATTGCCTTGATATTTTCAGTTAGACTACACAGTGAGAAGATCACGTGGTGGTATATGGCGATGTTTTTCAACTCACGATGTGTGCGATTTTTCTTATCTATCACCGTCAGTAGCGCACACAGGAATTTTTCAAGGGGGCCCGGGGTTGAAAGTTCCTCATTCTTGTATCATGCTAATTTTGATTTTGCCGATTTTCAGGAACAAAACACAGTAAAAAACTAATTATTGAATAAATAATTAGCATTAGTTAATAAAATTAATCATAAATAACAAATATTTAATTAAATTTTACGTATTATATACTTAGAATTATAACGAATCGGAAAAAAATCAAGGGCTTTTTGGGGGGGTCTGGACCCCGGACACCACCCCTTGTGTGCGCAACTGATCGCCGTCTATCAGATGGATATTCCTATAGTTTTTTCGTGTTTGGTATTATTATTTTAATTACATTCACATGAATATAAATAATTTTTAACCATTTTTTATAAAAATACTAGTCGCAATTCTAGTGATAAAAATATATTGTTGTGCTTGATTTAACCCCACACATCTTATTTTAGCCATACTCAATTTCATGAGCTATAAGGACATTTAAAACAATCCTTAAGGTAATAAAATTCAAAAAAATTTACCTACCCGTCTGTCAGACGGGTGTTTCTCAGCGTGGCAAAAAATTTGATATTCCGGCCAAAGGGTTAAGAACATTTTTACGATTGTTTTGTCTACAATGTTTGGATTACCAGATTGGGGGGGCCCTTAAAATGTGTGTTTCGCCAAGACCACGACAATATATATGTACCTTACCTTGAACCAAGTCACTCAAAAACATGAGTTTTGGTATTTTGCTCTAAAAATATCAAGGTCATTGGACTTCAGTTGATATTTCGAAGATTTCAAAAGTTTCAACTCTGAATATACCTCATTAGCGAAAAATCACTGATGAATGAAGCCTCATCCTCATTTACGTTTAATAAAGTTTCTTGAAATTCCAGTTTATCGATTTGTACCTCTTGATTATCGTAAAGGAAAATATATCCATCTTTCTAAATGATTGGATTTCTAAATTTTCACTTTAATTAACATAAAATCATCAATTCATCTCTATCATAAAGATTCATCTCTCTTCGTTCTACTTTTACATTACTCATTATATAAACATAAATCGTGATTTACGACAGGCTTCACATAACAGGTTTAAATAACTTATCGTGTTAAGATTCTAAAATAAAACCGTGATAGAAAAAAATGCTTAAGTTAACTTTCACTGTAATACTTTAGTTAAAGCATTAAATACAACCAAAAACGAATTAGATTTAATCGGCTTATATATTTAAATAAATCACGATTATAAAATTATTGACCAAATCTTTGAATTATAATAAATAAATAAAAACTGCATAAAAGTTCTTATCCGCATATAATGGTATCTTGTATGTATTTATACATAGAGAACGAGAGGAATCAAATACCATAATTCTTTAAGTTATTTTAGTTTTATATATATAACCTAGCATTAAACGTCGATAAAAAATTTAATATGCAGTTTTTATTTATTTATTATACTTCACACGTTTGGTCAATAAATTTATAATCGTAATTTATTCAAATATGTATAAAGATAAATATAATGGTTATATATATAATGTTCGAAAGGATTTGGGAGACTTTTCGTTTATTGGACTTTACTTCTTTCGAATTTGGAAGAAGACACATAATCATGTATAAGAGCAACTCATTCACAAAACATTATGACAGGAACGACAACACAAAATAAATTGGATCACAAGCAGGCAAAAAATAAGCGTTGATAAGCGAATAATAAGATGAACAAAATAATTATTTTTTGAAAACAAAAACCTTCAGCTTTTTGAAAAGTAAAGAATTTCAAATGTTCTTTATACACGTTTTAAACCCTTTTGCCAGAAAAATTTTGGGATTTGATGTAAGATGCAATATTGCGTCAGTTTACTAAAAAAAAATTAACGACGGGGAATTTTTTGAGAATTAAGGTTAAAATAAAAGAAAGCAAGAAGTCTTCAAAAGTTCAGGACCAAAATGTATTACACAAAAGAACTCTCAAGGCGAAAAACAATTATATTTAAAATAAAGATGATAGCAATTATTAATATATACAATATATTAAAATTAAAAATAAATATAAATGTTGTTTACCGAAAAAAATAAACTAAGAATATTTGTGAAAAATTAAAAATTTTTAAACCCATTTAAAAAATTTTTAAAAAAATTTCCTAAGAGATTACTAAACTAAATTTTTGTTCTAACAATAAAGCACACACAAAACAACATTTAAACGATATTCCTTCCTTGATATTTACTAAAAGGGAGTCGTTTCGCTGTAAAACTTGAAAACATTACTCAAAACAAATTTAATTTAAAATTGTGAAAACATTTAATTATATAAGCTTTTTCTTTTACCAAATATCTTAATAGCTGAATCTTCTATTAAACGAAACACATTATACTAATCTTAGATAAACAAGACTGTTTACAAACAATCACACACAATTCAGAATTTTTTAAAAGCTTTTTATCTTAAAAGTAAGTTATGCAAACTTATTAGTTAAGGTCATTTGGTTGTTTATTCATTAAAGTTTTTTAACTGAAGAAGATAAACACATCGAATAAATACTGATAAAAGGTCAAATAGATGAATATAATTAATTGTACAATTAAGTTCCTCCAACTCAGTAGGTGTTCATGCGAAACCTATTGATACAAAGACCTAAAATTATAATGCACAGTTCAATCTACGTATTTAACAATAAGCGCAAACGTAACTTAATATAGTTCTTGTATTATATCCCTAAGATTAATAAAATAAATGGATCATTGAATCATGGGAAAAGTATGTCGTAATGTTTCGAAATTTTAATAAACATAAAATAAGATTAAATATTTTATTACTGAAAACTGGTTCATTTTTGAAACATTTAAACCATGTAACTTTTAAACTGAATTATTTTGTAGAGTCAAATAAATTAAATGTTTCCTTGAGAATGTAACAAAGTATTTAATGAAAGAAATTGCCTTATAAATTATTATATTGTTTATTTCGATTGAAAAATAATGACATATTTTCGCTTATATCAATGTATATCATCTAGAAACTGATGTATAAGTATACTCAACGAACAACAATAAAAGGATTTAAATTATTATAAAAAAGCACCTCTAAGTTCTCACGCTATAACAATCACCATTATTATTGTTGTAATCATTGTTATTATAACTGAAAAAGAGTAACACTGATTTTATGATTAAATGTTTACTTTAATAAAAGTTGCAGTATTAAAATGCCTAATTACACGTTCAGAATTAGGATGTTACAAAAGCGTATAAATGAGCATTTTTTTTTATATTAATGATATTTGAAAATTGTTTTTTAAGAATATTAATATAATAAAAAATTAATGCAATTTTTGAAAAAAAAATGAAATAATGATAGTGTTTCAAAATATTCTTCTCTCACAGAAAATGCACCTACAATAATAATATATTGCCTGTATATAGCTAAGAATTCTCTACAGAAATTTATTTAGGATTATTTGTGAAGAATTCACATTCTTTTTAGAGTTACTTTCCATCGAAATAATAACCGGTGCTTTCTGTTAAAATTTCGATACTCTGATATAGTAAAATATGAATAAATATACTTCTAAACTATGTATTTTAGACATCCTAGTTCAGGCTCTATACAGAAATGTTAGCTATATATAGGCAAAATATTATTATTATAGAAGCATTTTCCATTAGATGAAAGTATTCGAAAAAATGTCATTTTTCCTTAATTTTTTGCCAAAAAATTGCATTAAATTTTTTTTTCTGTAATAATATTTTTAAAAAACTTTATATGCGTATTAATTCTTTTGACACTAAATATCATTTTTTTACGATTTTTCAAAATTATGATTTCGGAAGGTAATGAAACGTTAAAAGAACTTAGTGAAATAAATTCCAAATAATCATAGAATGAAAACAGAAATAAATAAATAATAATTAAAAAGGCTTTATAGATATTAAAAGAAGATTTTTTAAAAATAAAAAATATATTCTAGAGATCGAAAAAGACTTTCGAGATATTTCATAAGAAACAGGTAAAAAAGTTCGATAAACTTTTATCACACAGCTTGAAGAAAACACTAATTTTGTAAGAGGAAAAGCGGTGGAACATGTGACGCGCCGATGGCGAAAGCAGCAAGAGTGAAAAAAAATTTCTCAAATATTTTCACATATTTAGTACTTCATTAGTCGGTGTAAGTGAAAGTAATCAGCGTGCTTTAACATTGCTAATGAGGTTTTAAGGTATGAGTAAAAGTTGTTTACTTAAATTTGTGCATTTTGTACCGAAAACTGATCATCCCTTGTGTATGAAATAGGGCTAAGAAAACCAGTTGCTAAGAAAAATTTTCACGTTAATAAATACTTGTAGGGTAAAGATTTAAATCAAATATATTTTTTAATTCCAGCGGGGTTTTGTATTGCAATCACAAAGAAAAAAACATTTTAAAACTCGAATTTGACTTTCAATCAAAATTAAATTTTTAATGGGTTACAGTAATTATAAACAAAGGTTTAAATTAAAACAAACGACGTTTTAAAATACCTTGTTAAAAATATTAAGAAGGAAATTTTTTCATTCATATGCTTTTTAAAGATTTTGTTGAGATTTTTTGACCAAAATTTAGAAATTAAATAAGGTTTGTAATTTTGGAATATTTAATCTAAAATTAATTAATAAAATTCCCCTAAAAAATTTTTAATGAGATTTTTTTTACCCTTTTTCTTATTAAAGATTTAAAAACGAAGGTTTGGGAGCGTGAAAGGAATATTTTAAAGAAAAAAAAAAATTCTATTGTTAGTAACATCACAATCATTTTCAATTTTGTTCAAAAATATTCAAAATGATTGATACATTAATTTAGATTTCTTTTGATTTAAAGTGGAAAAAGGCAATTTAGCATTTTTTCTTTTTTGCACTTTTCAAATTTAAATTAAATTTCTAATGGAAAAAAAAGTTTCTCATATTGAATGTATTGATAATGTGATTCATGAAATAAACACAGATTGTCACTTCAGATTATTACAGCAAGATTTTAAGCAGAAACCAAGCTACAAATAATATCAATGAAATGTATGCGTGATCTAGGGCAAATTTCTCCTGTGCCATTAGTCCGGTGTATTGGTTATTGCAGAGTTTCTCAAACTGTGGGGCGCGCCCCTATAGGGGGGCGTGATAACTCTACAAGGGAGTGCGAGGATATTAAAAAGTCGAAAACAAAAGATAATTTAAAAAAATTATTAATTTGCTGAAAGTAAATAAACAAAATACATTCTGGCATATAATAAAAAATAAACTACACATTTGTACTAATATAATACATTTATAAATGTATCAGTACTTCACAATGTATTTTATAAGTAATTGAACAATATTAAGTTAAGAGCAAGTTTAATAATTATCAGGGACTCCATGGGCTTGTGTGTGTGTGTCATATATACAATTATATACAAAAATTAACGATAATTTGTACAGTTTATAATTAATCCCTTAACTGCCGAGATTAAAAGTTATACGGTTTACTCCCCAATGCCACTGTTTTTTCATGTAGACGCGCGCATGAGATGTATTGGAGGAGGGGGAGATAAAAGAGGAATAAAGAAGCAAATCCTCTGAAACACGTAAATTCTTCGCAAACACTGTCAAGTTAATTTTATTGCATTCCAAAGCTTTCGGAATAATTCTATGGATAGAAGTTCACAGAAAATAACGTACTTCGGAAAGACGTGTATATACGTCCGGACCAATTAATACATTGGCTGCCCAAGACGTTTATTTAAGAGGTTAAAGTCGTATTGTAGCTTTAGCATCAAAGCATAGTATTATTGAATTCAATACATTGTTATAGTATAGAGAAAGGGGCGCGATGGAAATTATGACTGAAAATTGGGTCGCAAGAATCGAAAATTTGAGAAGCACTGAGTTAGTGACACTTACTGCTGCCGTAGGACCTGGATTCGAATCCTGGAGAATGCATGGATGTTTGTATTGTATAGTGGGGGTACTCTAAATAACCGTAAAGCAGCATGTTTTCTTGTGAGGTTGGTGGAAGGTGAAGATAGGAAGGAGGCTTCTGATCACCTCCTGGATGTTCTCACTCAAATTTGGGGTGGAACAGAGCCAAATCATGCCTGTTTGGTACTCAAAGCTACGGATAACGACAGACGTACATCTTAGCCCTAGACCACGAAGAATTTCGTGGGCCTCGATCTGACAACGTCAGACAGATGGCATCAGCAACAACAAGAGATTCCGTGTTTTGAAGTTATATTTAAAAATTGGAAATCCAAATATTTAAGCGTATTTTTTTTTATCATATTCGAATCAAAAGGAGTTATGACTTTTACATTAGTAACTAATTAAAATAAATGAGCTTGTTCATGAGATCTAAATGTGCACTTAATCCCAGGATATTAATATTATCATATTTTTCATACAATTTCAAATTATAAGACTCGAAAACTGCTTATTTTTTGAGATAAAGAAAAACATGGTTAAAAAATATCTTCCTGCTTCTAGTAGCAAAATACAAAAACGCAATAGAGATGTGTTTTATATTTTAGTATACGCATGATAAGAAATGATGCTTAGATTTTAAAAGAAAGAATTATGTTATTTTCGATAGTTTATAGTAATTATTAAAACACGATACATAAATCGTAAAAACCAAACCTCTTTAACGTAATGTATAGCCTTATATTCAATAAGGAAATAAATCTGAAATATTTTATTTAATTGCAATACAGAGATAGAATTTAAAATAATTTTATTTTAAATAAACAACATTTTTCTCCTCATTTAATAAAAAAATATCCTCACATTGATTTCTCTAATCATTGGAATACAATTAAATTCCTTTGTTGCTTAAAACATAAAGAATATAAGCAAATAAAATATTATTTGCCAAATTAGAATTTAAATGATGGTATTTTTGATCATACGTGTATTGGAGAACGTTCTTCAAATGAGGACAATAACAACTGGTCAGTAAAAGCCTCCGCCATTTTAATTATATGTGTATTATTTTAGGCAAATTTAAAAAACAAACTCTTTGATAATTAAATATTTAGAACACAAATCCGGTTTGTCCACGATCCGAATAACAACAGCTTTGAATCGAAACAATATATTTTGTCAGAATAAGATTAACATAAAACTGCAAATATAATTGATAAAATATTAATGAAACTTTAAAAAATAAAGTTTTGTTGTGTATAACCATAAAAATTATATATATTTTAGTTTTATAATCTAACATAAAAATAGCTAATTCCTTCATAAACTGCCACAAAATGTTCTTTATTATTTTTATTATACTAGCAAAATCAAAGCAAAAGAGAAATTTATGATTTAAGAAACAATAATTTCAGTATTAGAAATTTAAGAAAACATTTGTCATTGAAAGAATTAAAAAAAAATTTGCACATTTAATCAGCATTACAACAGAATGATTATGGTAAAAATTATTCCAATATAGAAATATATTATCGCTGAAAACAGAATTTTATCTAAAATTAAGAGCTAATACGAAAACAGGTGAATACGGAATTATTTTTCTTAAAATATTGTTCCCAAATCAAATTTCAATAAAATAAAATGAAATGAAGTAGAACCAGTATGTTTCATTTACTTGACATTCAGATAAAATTAATGAGTTTTCTGAAGTGATATTAGAGAGAGAGAGAGATTTTAAAAAGAGTAAAAGTCCCTTTTTTGCAAATATTTTCGACACATATATATTGTTAACAGGTCACCAATTAATTACATTTGAAATAATTTTGATATTTTTCTTGAATGCTATAGCATTTTCGGATGTATAATATGTTGTTACCAATGCCACCTGATCGGCAAAGGCCAGATCAAGGCCCACGAAATTCATCAAGGTAAAGGGCTAAGTGACGCCTGACGTTAGCCGTAGCTTTGAGCACCATGCAGGGGACAGTACGATTTGCTCGGTTCCACCCCAATTTAGACGGAGAACACTCTGGGGGTGGTCAGAGGCCTCCCACCTCCCTTCCCCTTCCACCAACCTCACGAGAGGACTTGTGGCTCGACGGCTATTTAGAGTACCCCCATGCCGCGATTTACAAACATTCATGTCTTCTCCGTGATTCGAACCCAGTCCCTACGGCACAGCAGTCAGCGTCACTAACCACTATACAGGATGGGCGACTGTATCTATAATATGAATAGATTATATAATATAATAAGAATAGATTACATAATATAATAAGAGAAAAGATTATATAATATAATAAGAATAGATTATATAATACAATAATAATAGATTGTATCATATAATAAGGTTAGATTATGTAACATAATAATAGATTATACAATATAATAAAAATAGATTCTGTAATTAGGATAGATTATAATATAATATTTATAGATAAAATCATTATTTAGCATTTGAATGCTTTAGACCTGGAATTACCGTCCTTTTACAGTTAACTATTAAAGTTAATAATATAATAACACTCAGAACAATATTTACCTGAATTGAGTTAAATACTTATAATAATTGAAAATATTACGATTTTTTTTCTTAAAAATTTGTAGAAAGCTCTTTATGTCAGCATAGTTTTTCATCTTATGCTTTTGAACTCCATCACAAAATGATATATACTAGTTGTTATTATTTTATAATAATTATATAATAAAATAATAACAGCTAGTATATTATAAAATAATATAATATACTAGCTACATTATTATAAAAAAAAAATAATAATAAACTATTAAATAATTATAAAAACAGCTAGTATAGAATAGCACGCATGTGTGTAATTGTTTTTCACAAACAAATCACAAAAATATTTCGCAAGTTTTAACTATCAAGAATATTTTGAGAATTAATTCTAAATAGACTTTATTTAAACCTAGGTGCTTTTATATTAAAGGTCAACCTATTTCCAAAATATGATAAAAATAAATCTGCATCTTATTTTTTTTTTTTTTTTTTTGTAAATTAAATTTTAAAATTAAAATAAGCTTATGCTTATTTACCACTTTTTAATTTAAATTTAAAGTAATATTTACGTTATACTATGATAAGACTTTTTAAAATTAATTTGTCTTCTTTTTTAAGTTTTATTCGTTTAAATTGATGTGTGTGTGTGTAACGCGCGCGCGCGCGATAAATTATTTAAACTTAACCAACAATGAATTTTAATGATTTAATGCACTTAGTTTTTATCTAATACTTTTATTAATAATAGCACTTAGTTTTTTTTAAAACTTTTTTTTAATAAAATTTTTTTTTCTAATAATAAATTAAAACCCCTTTGTTTTATCTAATACTTTTACTAGTAATACCACTTAGTTTTTATCTAATACTTTTACTAATAATACGAATTTTCCATTGCAGTTTAATTGATGTAATTAATTACGTAATTAGATTTAAATTTTAAAAAAAATTAAAAAAAAGGGAGATTAAAAAGAAAGAACCAAAAGCTTATTCATATTCTGGTCAGATTGATATCAAAAGCTTTTTTCTCTGGTACAGATTTCTTAGTTTTGTTACTAGAAATGTCAAAACTTTAAGTCTTTAATTGCTATTAAGCTTGCTTATAAATATTTTCATTTTGCCCCAAGAAAAAATCATTATTTTTAATCTTTAAATAGCGATTGAAATTAAAAGCCAATCGATACATATTTTATACGAAGAAAGTTAAAGCTTTTATTTCGAATTAGAGGATTTGTATGATTAGAAAATTTCTATGGATTAAGTAAATGAATAAAAAACATTTGTGTAAAGGGTATTTAATTGAATGAATTGATTTGCAAAAAAAGTTGTACAATAACAGTAACAATGCCGTTGAGTGCTAAACGAGGCATGAAGCTAAGCTTTTCATACGGAAAATAAATCCCAGCCAGGTAAAAGTTCTTGACCATTAAACTATTTAGTTCCAAAATTTTCGAATTTTTCTTCATCGTAAATTAGCGTCACACATAACACAGATCTATTAGCAAAATTATGGAATTAAAATCACAAGAATATCTATTATGACTATTAAAACGGGCAAAAATAATAAAAGAAGTGCAAAAAATATAAATAAATCATTACAAAAACTGAAAGTTGTTACGTCATATAAATTCATTGTGACGTCTTCGATTGGGGTGAACTTCACCCATCTATTCATGTGAAGTTTTATGGCCCCAAACAGACGTTGGGTGACAAGAGCACGTGGCTATGGGGTCATTGTGTATTGTCTGGCCTCGGACAAACGTAGACTTCGAGTCTGGAATTTACAATAACTAAAGAGTGCCGGTGACAATAGGTTGACGTATATGCGAAGCCTGTATGAAAGTCGGTGCCTAAAGAATGGGGCTATAAGGCCCAGGTGGTGTGATGAATAGGAGTTTCAGAAGTTGGATGAGAATTTAGGCGCCCTTAGATTCCAGACAGACGAGGAATGTGTTTGTGTTTGCCGCACAAATGGGAGACGAATGTGGCCCGGGGACGAGGGCAGACCTTTTTTTTGGCCTGCCAATGAGGAAGACGAGGGGCGTGTTGTGGACCCGCTCCTGGTGTTTAAAAGGGGTTGATTTTGAGGAGAAAACGGACGGAGAGGAAGAAACTTGGAGAGAGCCCTGGATGGAAACAGAGAGATTGAGCCCGGGAGTGAGACAGAGCCCGGGAGGGAAACAGAGAGATAGAGCCCTGGATGGAGTAATCTGGAGAGGAGCCCGGAAAATAACGGGATTAGCGAGTGCCTTTCGGAATGAAGATCGAACAGTGAAATAGACTGTCCACCAGGCTTGGCATATTTATTGGACTTTTTAGTAACATATGAAGCTATTAAATACTGTTTTAATTTTAAAATGAGGCCGTGACAAATTTTCTTGTGTGCTAACTACTCACGACGTTACATCATAAACAGGATTTTTTCCGTACCTTTGGCAATTTTTGTTTGGCTTCATTAGAACTGTTCTTATAATAATGTGTTGGTTTAATTTTCCTGTTATTTATTTTATTTGCTTATCAGACTTCTCTTTTCGCTCAAATTCCAAACGATAAATGAAATCTTTTTACTATTTGAATTAAATTTCGGTGTTTTGAATATTTATTTAGAAATAAAGATTTAATCTAAAATAATTAACCTATAATAAAAGCAGAAGATAGAAAGTTTTGAGTACACACAGATCAGGTGATTTATTAAATCGTTTAAAGGCACTTATATTATTAAATAAATAATTTAATACATTCACAAAAAAAACTTTTCAAAGAAATAAAATTGACTGCATTATCATATTTATTTCTTAAATGCATAAATAAAAAAAAAAATTCACAATCTTAATATGTTATATATACAGTGGCCCACAAAAGTGTTCGTACACTTGCAATTTCTTATAAAATCTAATGTTTTCGAATAATAAAAATTAATATATTGTAATTGTAATTTTTTTATGATATCTGCAACTTGTTCTTAATGAAATGACATGATTAATTTTTAAAAGTAGTATAACTATTTTTTAAAGAAATTAATAATCAAAAAGCTACTAAAAGATTGCGCCACAAAAGTCTTCGTACACTTAACAAAAATTCTCAATTTCGCTTTAAATATTGTATTTCTTTCTTAATTTAGTACTTAGTAGGATTTCTTTTAGTGTCCACAACAACTTTTAAGGGTCTTCGTACAGTTTTTTGTAATTTCTGCATCGATTTTTCTCCATTCTTCTGTGATTATTGTTTTTACTTCACATTTTGTGTTTATTTGTCATGTTTTCTTTTTTTTATGTCAAATTCTCACCAAATATGTTCTACTGGCTAAATAAAGTGATTGAGGAAGTATTTTCATAATTTGGGGACAGCTATAAAGACACTAGTGGCGTACATTGAGAACAGTATGCTTGGCGTTATTACCCTGTTAAAAAAATAAATCGTCTTCAATAGCCAAATTTCGGGTGGAAAATTTAAAATTTCTCTTTAAAATATTTAAATAGAGCTTATGATTCACAATACCATCAAAAAATACCAAGTTACCTAATTCTGAGGCCAATTTACACCCCCACGCCAGAACACCTTCACTTCAATGCTGAAGCATGGGTGTAGAGGAGTTCTTATTCCACATAAATTCCTGGGATTAAACTCCTTATTTTTTCATTTACAAGCTATTATAGGCCCATCGGAACCAAAACTGTTGGATTATCTACCATACCAATCAATTTGCTATCAATTTTGAGTTTTCTGAAACTTAATCCCAAGAATCTAGTTGGATCAATAAAACATGGAGGTGGAAGTGTTCTTGTGTGGGGGTGTAAATAGGCCACAGAATGAGGTAATTTGGTAATTTTTGTTGATATTGTGAATCATGAGCTCTATTTAAATATTTTAAAGAGAAATTTTAAATTATACGGCCAAAATTTCGATATTGGAAACGACTTTATTTTTAACAGGATAATGACGCCAAGTGCACTGCTATCAATGTACACCACTGGTGTCTCTCTAACTGTCCCCAAATTATGAAAATACCCCTCAATCACTTTATTTAGCCCAGTAGAACATATTTGGTGAGAATTTGACATAAAAAAAAGAAAACATGACAAATAAACACAAAATGTGAAGTAAAAACAATAATCACAGAAGAATGGAGAAAAATCGATGCAGAAATTACAAAAAACTGATTAAATCTGTACGAGACCCTTAAAAGTTGTTGTGGACACTAAAAGATATCCTACTAAGTACTAAATTAAGAAAGAAATATAATATTTAAAGCGAAATTGAGATTTTTGTTAAGTGTACGAAGACTTTTGTGGCGTGATTTTTTAGTAGCTTTTTGACTGTTACTTTTTTAAAAAAATAGTTATACTATTTTTAAAAAAAATTAGGTTATGTCATTCCATTAAGAATAAGTTGTAGATACCATAAAAAAATTACAATTACAATATATTAATTTTTATTAGTTGAAAACATTAAATTTCATAAGAAATTGCTAGTGTATGAACACTTTTGTGGCCCACTGTATATTCGACCTATTCACAATTTACTAGAAAGTTTTTTTATTCTTAATTTTTTTTATTTTTTTTATTTTGGGAATATCGTTTGGGCTACTATAAATATATTAATTTAAAACAAAAAACAGTATAAGCATATTTAGTTTATCTAATATAAATATGGTGTGTAAAATAAATTAAAATGAAAGAGAAATTTTTTTTTTCATTTTGCTATGGAATGCTTTTAAAAATCGAATTCTTCGAAAAAGATAATAGGATATCTCTACGTTAATTATTTAATTGACTCTATTAAACTTTTTATAATTTTTATTAAAAAAATCAAGTAAACTAAATATTATTTCCGATTCAGGAAATATGTTAAATAATGTTAAATATCTTCTTAATGTTCCGAATAGTATATATAGCATTATTCAATTAAAAAAAATAATCATATAAATATATACAAAGGGCCACAAAAGGGTTCATACACTTGCAATTTCCTATAAAATTTAATATTTTCTACTAATTAAAATTAATATTTCGGAACTGTAATTTTTTTATGATATCTGCAACTTGATCCTAATGGAATGACATAATTAATTTTTTAAAAATAATATAACTATTATTTTTAAAAATTAATAATCAAAAAGCTGCTAAAAATTACGCCACAAAAGTCTTCGTACACTTAACAAAAATCTCAACTTAGCTTTAAACATTGTATTTTCTCTTAATTTAGTTCTCAATAGGATATCTTTAAGTGACCACAACAACTTTTAAACGGCTTCGTATAGATTTAATCAGTTTTTTGTAATTTCTGCATAGAGTTTCCTACATGCTTCTGTTACTTCCTATTATGTGTTTATGTGTGTGTGTTTATATGTGTGTGTCATGTTTTCTATTTTTAAAAATCAAATTTTCTCCAAATATGTTCTACAGGGCTAAATAAAATGATTAAGGAGGTGTTTTCGGAATTTTGGACAGTTATAGAGTGGCGTACCATTGTAGTGGTATACCAGTGGCGTACATTGAGAGCAGTGCGCTTAGCGTCATTATCCTGTTAAAAAACGAAGTCTTCTCCAGTATCCAAATTTTGGGCGAATAATTTAAAATTAATCTTTAAAATATTTAAATAGAGCTCATGCTTCTTAATACCATAAAAAAATACCAAATTACCTAATTCTGAAGCCGATTTACACCCCCACTCAGGAACACTTCCACCTCCATGGCTGATTGATTTAACTAGATTCTTGGGATTAAGTTTCAGAAAATTCAAAATTGACAGCATATTGACTGGAATGTCAGAAAATTCAACATTTTTGGTTTCGATGGGCGCATAATAGTTTGTAAATGATAAAATGAGAAATTTTATCGCATGAATTAATGTGAAACAAGAACTCCTCCATCTCCATGCTGATGCATGGAGGTGGAGATGTTCTTGCGTGGATGTGTAAATCGGCCTCATAATTAGGTAATTTGATATTTTTTGATGGTATTGAGAATCACGATTTCTATTTAAATATTTTAAAAGGAAATTTCACATTATCCGCCCAAAATTTGGATATTGAAGACGACTTTATTTTTTAGCAGGATAATGACGCCAAGCATACTGCTCTCAATGTACGCCGCTGGTGTCTCTATAACTGTTTCAAATTCTGAAAACACCTTCTCAAACACTTTATTAAGCCAGTAGAACATATTTGGTGAGAATTTGATTTTTAAAAAAAGAAAACCTGACATATAAACACATAAAGGGAAGTAAAGACAGTAGTCACAAAAGCATGGAGGAGAATAGATTCAGAAATTACAAAAAGCTGATTAAATCTATACCAAGACGTTTAAAAGTTGTTGTGGACACTTAAAAATATCATATTGAGAACTAAATTAAGAGAAAATACAATATTTAAAGCTATGATGAGAATGTTGTAAAGTGAACGAAGACTTTTGTGGTGTAATTTTTAGCAGCTTTTTGATTATTAATATTTAAAAATAATAGTTATACTATTTTTAAAAAATTAATTATGTCATTCCATTAGGAACAAGTTGCAGATATCATAAAAAAATTACTGTTCTGAAATATTAATTTTAATTAGTAGAAAACATTAAATTTTATAGGAAATTGGAAGTGTACGTACACTTTTGTGGCCCACTGTATATCATAGTTTAGAAACGAAAAATAACATATTACTTGAAACACAGTTACGCTAATTTAACGATTTCTATGATTCCGTATGGTTTTTTTATTTGCCACTTTAACAGGTTATTAAAATATAACCAGTTAATAAAACAACATTTTATATGAATTGTAATATTTTTCAATATGTATGTTTATTATTTTGTCTGCATTTCTGCAATATTAAATTCAAAAATTCGAATACTACTAACATTCTTTTGCATTTTAACAAATTCGAATATACGAATAAAATATTCCATCAGAATTTCCCAAGCGATTTTTTGTCTTGATTTCATGATAAAAAAGACATAATGAAATTCCAACGCACATATGAATTGGTAAAAACAAACCGAATTCCCACACAAACAAACATCCTAATTTCCTGAACAGAAAAGAACCTCTCATAAAACAGAGCATTCTGCAGCAATTCTGGTGGAAACCGGGCAGAACTTTCACCGTAACAGCAATGAAAAAAAACTTACAAATACAAATATTCCACGCTCACCCTAGTAAAGTAACTATTATCTAACCTAGATAGTCTCATATATTTAAGTTATGTGCATAAATTTTCTTTTTCTCCGGAAATTGTGTTCTACATCGAGTGGATTTAATGCTTCGTTTGCTTGGAACTATGCCGATTCGACCTTTTTCGGAAAGATGGAAAGCTGTGGAACACAAAATGCAACAAGCGTCGCGGAACTGTGTAAAGCAAGATGTATAACACTTTTTACAAGATCAAGGTTGATTGATCGCATATGGATAATGACAGATAAAAACTTTCTGACTGTGAAAGTTTTGATTTAATGCGTCCTTCAATGTTGTATGGTGTAAGAGTTTTTGTAAGATGCTTTGTATTATGCATGATAATATTGCGTAAGGCCATCAGATATTAGTTGTTTGTAAACAAAATTTAAAACTTTAGTTTTTAAAGGTCATTTTGCATACGTACACACTTTTCCTTTTGATACATACATGCTCAAATATATAATATTACTTTGCTA
>BMAV01022516.1:91979-104275 GCA_019973955.1 Trichonephila inaurata madagascariensis
TGGGCTTGAACTCGTGACAAGGCAAGCCACGATCCGATACCCATACCCCTCGGCTACCGTGGCCACAGGCGTCTCCACTGAAATGGCTCTCACATCTAAGGACTTACCGTGTCTGCAAAGGCTTGATTGCCAATATGCAGCCCCTTAAAGAAAAAAAAAGTATTAATAATGTAGAATATTTTGAACGTAGGGTTTTAAATGTAAAATTTTACAAATCTTTCCCCGCACAATTGTCACAAAAATATAGCTTGGAGAAACATTAACAGAATATGAAACTAGCTCAGGTAGTGTTTTATTTGGGGGGGGGCGGGCGTTTGACTAACAATTTATGTAACAAGATTTGTCATTAATAAATCTAAGACAATCTATCTAATTATAGAATATAAAAACCTGAAAGTGCTACTAGAATTCAGGAAATTAAAAACCAAATAATTAAATTTACACTTGATTAACAAACAAAACGAAACGGGTTTATTGGATGCAATCCACGAATGCATATATTTGTAGTATTAACCATGAAAATACGTTATGCTCTTAATTCTCTTGAATAAGTATTAAATTGAATTAACTCTCATAATTATAAATAGCAATTTATTATGAAGTCATTTCTTTCTCATTCTTTTTTCGTTAAGTACTTCCATAATAAAGTTAATACAATCTTAAAGTATTCATAATTGTTATTTAAATACCGTGAAATATATTCTTACGGGCATTATACATATCATGATACATACTTAATTCTGGATGCTTACGCTATTATTTGAACAATTGATGGTAGTTATTTAGCTGTAATATGATGTCTCTACATTTGTTTCTCGTGTAAAATAAATCACCGCTAGTTGTTTTAATTCAGATAGAGAAGAAGAACCAAATAAACTAATAACATTTTAATTTTTCCTGCATTTAATTCTATTTACTAGAAATCTGTTTTAAAAGCAGTTCATATTGCAAGAACAATTACTTAATTCGGCAATTTTAATTATTAAAGCACTAACGATCATTTCGCAGTAGTAACACTAGTAATCCTTATTAACTTATATTTTGTTACAATAACATTTTGTTTTCTTTTTGTTAGAATGAAAAATATGATCAAATGTAGAAAATATAAATTACATAGTATCTTCGTTTCCAATTACTTGACTTTTTCATGTAAAATTTTAATTCTTAGCTGTTAGTTGCAACATAATTGTCATACAAAAGTCTTCTGTCACCATTCTTATATATTACTTCTACAAAGAGAGTATGAAAAAATTTTCAAAAAAAAGTGTCAAAACTTTAACACACGAACAATTCTGCACCATGATGTAGTCGTTATTTCCGGATTACATACCAATGCTAGGCAGTCGTAACATCATTTTTTAAAGAAAAAAAGTAGACAAAAGACAATGAAATCTCACATGCATTAAAACATCCTATTGTTAATCACAAACCTCAGGAGGATTTAATATTGAAGGACATTTTCTTTGTACCCTCTATATTTTCTTACTAATAAAAAAAAGCCGAACCTTCGAAAGTAAACAATGAAATAAAACAGAAGAGCACTAATGCATAGTTCCCACGATAGTTTTACCGTCCTTCGATAGATGGCGCTGATGTCGACCGGTACCGTTATGTCAAAGGGTTTCGGTTTCTTCAGAATTCAGTCCGTTCCACAGGCTTCGGACTGTTAACATCGTTGAAAGACGTGATGAAAATAATTCTGGTGTAGGTTTGTTTATATCTTTTTTTGAAAAGCGAGTTTCCGACGGAAAATTTATTTTTTCAAAACTTTTTTTCCTTTGGTGTTGGATGAACATTTTTTTCAAAATGGAAAATTTCCTGACGAATTCGAAACTAGGAACTTGGTCGCTTTGGGTATATTCTCTCGTCTTTATATTTGGTAAGTACTTAATTAAATTGAAACATTATTACTAAATGCTAATTTTTTTAAAGATTTTAATTACATAAGTTGCTATTTTCATGTTCAGATTTTTTTAAATATTTTTTTCATCTATTGTTTCAAATGTTATTGAATCGCAATTTTTTTACAATAATATATATTTTAAATGATTAATAAAATAAAGTTACTACATAAGCGAACATAGTTTAATGAAATTAAATGGAACAAGCAAGTGAAAAGTTTGGGAAAAAAAGTTAGATTTTCAAAATGAAAATGAAATTTTCTCTTTGGTATTCATTGTAAATCTTGCATTATAATTCTTTTTTATGCTCTTTATTTTTATTTACATAAATCGAAATCATATTTATAAAATTTTTTTAAAAATATATTGCTCTTAATTGTAAGGTCAATTATTGTATTTGAGACGTGTAAAAACCTATATTTCACAAAAACAAAAGATAATTTTTTGTTGTTTTGTTTTTTATTTCCTTACGAAACGTTGTCTCAAGTATTTGATGAAATTAGATAGCACAAAACATTTTTAAATGAAAATAGAAAATTTTGAATTGAAAAATCAGAAACGTAATTATTATTCTTATATGCTCCAAGTATGAAAAAAATGTTCTCAAATCATTTTTGAATTTTTCCTTCAGTTTTAATTCAAAGCAATAACGTATGAATAATTTAAAATTAAAGTGGGAAAATTAATCGAGTAAATACACTCGCTTTCATAGCAAAATTTTGTAGTCAACTTAAAAAAACCAACGGATTAACTAAGATTTTTCAAAATCCATAGAAAATCAGATGCATGGAGTTTTCCTCAATAAAAAAATAATATTATTACTTTCTTACTGAGATCTTATGCTTCTTCTAATTAGCAATAGAATTTTGAAGAATCATCTATTGTGAAATTTTATTGCATTTAATAAATTAATAGAACAAAAGTGGTAGAAAATATTGAGAGGAGCGGAATATTTTTAATGAAGAGTTAAAGTATTGGCGCAAAACGTAAGGGGGCGCTAGTGTAACTATTTATGCGAGACTGTTTTCATTGAAAGTGATCGCTATCGCCTCATGAGGGTTTTGAAAAATCGAATTTATTCTCCAAGATACGGAAGCCAGATATTTCAGAAAGCAAAATTATCGTTAAAATTAAAAGCTGCGGAATATTCCAAAAATATTACTTTAAAAATTAGGGACGAGTTTCTTAGAATTCTCGAGGACAACGTTTCAACAAACTAGTCATCAGAAGCAATAATGTTATCGCACACACTTCTGTATTCTGAAACATCCAAAGAATTAGCCATTTAAAAAGTAACCCGTTTTGTGCTTGCTATAGATGAGGACTAGCCATTAAAAAGTGTTTACTTTTCAATTAAATGTTTGTAATTATAAAATATCACGAGCAATTACACACCAAAAAGAAAAATAATAAACAAAATTTCAACGATTTGAAAAATTGGACATGAAAACAAATATTGCAGTGCTTTCTTCGATCAAAATTTGAACACAAATCAGCATAAAAAACGTTAATTGTATTTATTATGGATCATTAACTACAAAAATTATTTATTTTAGATTACCGTATCTTTAAGATTTTGTTTACATAGAGGCTTCAAATTAAGAAAGTTATTTGTTGAATAAGAAGTCATATTAAAAATTCCAAAAAGAAGCAAATACAACCTTAACAGCTGGAAAAGCAGAAAATATCACATCCGTATCACTTGACAATGAATGGAAGTTTTTAACTTCAGGAAAGTAATTAATTGTTTATCCGGTTCAGTAATTAGCGTAATTAAATTCATTAGTGGGCGATAAAGGAAAATAATTCGTTTCAGTCAAATACTAATGTAAAAAACAAGGTTATTTGAAATTCGTGTTTCCATTCGGAACGCAAAGGTAATGTGATTACCTTTTGACTGATTGACTCGGTGCATTATGAAGAAATTTATCTTAAGAATTTGTAACTGTTCACAGGCGAAAAATTTGAGTAAAAAGTATTGAAAGTTTGCAATGTTTACATTGATCATATGTTTGTTAGTATTGTTTGTGTCGTTTCTGGATAAAATTCTTGCATTTGCAAAATGAGGGGAACTTTCGAATAAAGTATTAACTTTCTCTTTAAAAAAGAAACAGAATGGTATAATCAATTTCTATAAACATTGATAAAAACACAATTGAAAAAAATACATTTCTTTTGTTTGAGAATTTTAAACGTGTATTCTAAAATGAGAATATTTCTGAAAAAAGTAAGTTCCATTTATATATTTTAAAACAACTACTAATGAACAAAAGAAAATATTTATATACCTATGTCCATATTATAATAAAATAATTTATTATATTAAGATGAAATGATGGTACTTTTACCTTTTAAAATAACTATATAGATTAAAATATATAATAAATTTTTTAAAACTTTCACATACATTATAGCCTGTACATTGAAATCATTTATTAATTATTAAATTAAAAGAATTTAATAATTAATTATTAAATTCTTTTCCTTCCTTATTATAAATGATTTTCTTTTATTTCTTTATTTCCTTATTAAATTATTGCTCATTTTAATTGTTTTGTTTAAACATAATTTTATTATTTTCTGTAGGATTTAAGAAATAAAGTTGTATATGAAGCTTAATTTTCATACATTTTTCAAACATATTCAACCAAAATTATACTATTTACTTTCTTACTTCTAATCTCTAAATAAGCTTCAGATTATTTTAAATTTCACATTTATGTTGAAAAATTCAGTTATTATGCAATAGACACTAATATAGAAAATTGTTAAAGTAACAGACTTTAAGCTATTTTGACGTTTTAATTAAATATAAATGTCTTTTCTATATATGTGTTTCCTTGTTATTAATTTATATAAACACATAATAATTATTTGAACATTTAAAACAATTGCATTTAAACGTATAAATTTTATAAGTTATTTGTATACAATTACTAAGAATTAAAAAAGAAACCCATTTAATTGCTCATCCGCTTGATGACAGTATTTTAAATTTATTAAATCTAGATTGAACTGTCACATTCCGTATCCATTATAATATTTGAATTATTGAACTAAAATGTCAGGCAATTATGATGATTTTTTTCACATCTGTATTATTTGAGATATTTATAAAGGACAATTAATAGAATAATTTTAATTTCGTCTTATTTATTTTTATCCCACCTATTGGTGTGTATATCTATAAATTTTATATAATTACAGGAATTCAAGAATATTTATGCTGATTAAAAATAGGGTAAAATTGTTTAGTATTTTTTTAAATTTTAGACGACTATTTTTGTTAAAAAAATTTTAAACTACTCATTTGGCTTCTTTCTTGAAAAACTACTTCGAGATCAAATGATTTTAATATTGCATTTAGATGCCACACATTATTTTGCATTTATTTTAGTTCTTTTAATATTTTTTTCCCATTCCATACAAAATATTTGAATAATATTGCGTTTTACACATGCTCATTTAATATTCCAGTTAAATTCTTGGGATTTATAGCTTAATCACAGAACAAATTAAATAAAACAAAGTATTCAACTCTCGCACAAAGCCGAATATTTGATTAATTAAATTCTTATATAAATCAATTTTTTGAAATTTTTATACTTTTCTACTTTTAAATTAAATTTATCTTTATTTAAAAGAAAAACTTTCACAAATGCATTGTGGTAATAGAAGTAACTCAGAGGCTCGAATTTCTATTTTAAAAATTCCTTTCTGAAAAATCCACCATTTTCAGAAACAATAACAATAACAACAAAACACAGGATCTAGATCTTTAAGAAACCAAACAAAAGAACTTTTCACAAAATAAGTGAACCAGAAGTAATTCCAAATAAATATTTTTCACCACAATAAGGTCAAGAGTAGCTGTTGCCACTCAACAATCCACGAGGTGAAAATACGATTTTAAAAAAATGGTTGGGCGATAGCTCCCGGCTAGTCGTCCGACAAAATATACCAGCCTTTTTAACAATCGGATTATAAGACTAAGAACAAAAGCGTTCACCCCGATATCGAGAACAAGGATTTATTCTTAAGATAACTTTTATCTTTTTCCCGCCATTTACTGGAATCTTCCAACAGGCCTTTGTTCTTGTTCGTGGCTGATTAAGAGAAAGTGTTGGAAAAAGAATAACCTTTAGGAAAGTTCAACTAATGAGGGTTTTGGTGTTGCAAAAAACAGAGTTCATTGGAATCATTGTCTTTATTTTGAGGATAATTATGTTAAAGTGTAATTTTTCTTAGAAAATTGTAATTTTGTTTGTTTGTATGCTTAAGGTATTCGCGACTACGCGTTCGGAACCATGATTTTGAAAAAGCGTATAAATGAATACTTTTTTTGATATTTAGTGTCATTTAGATTCGAATACATTTATAACATTGTTTGAAGAATATTATTAAAATAAAAAATTATTTAATTGCAATATTTTGGCAAAAAAATCAACTTATAATTACTTATTTTCAAAATATTCTACTCTTATTAAAAATGCTTTTTTAATAATAATATTTGGTTTATATATAGCTAAGACTTCTCCAGAGAGCCTGAACTAGAAGTTTTAAAAAATTCATATTATTTTTAGAGTGAGTACCAATTAAAATAATTATCGGTGTTTTTTTTTTTTAATTTCTCCACTTCGATGTATTAAAATATGGAAAAATCTACTTCTTAGTTTAATTCGAAAATCCTATTTCAGACTCTGTACAGAGATAGGAGTTATATATAGACAAAATGTTATTGTGATAGAAGCATTTTCTTTAAAAGGAGAAAGTTTTGAAAATTAGTAATTCTATGTTCCCTTTTTTGCCAAATGTTACATTTAAAAAATTAATTATTGTAATAACATTCTTCAAACAATTTTATACATGAATTCTTATCTAAGTGACAATAAGTATCATGAAAAATATCCAGTTATACATTTTTGCAAAATCACGGTTCCAAACGTAGTTTGATACCTTAAACACACTCAGCTTTCATTTTAAAAAATTGAGAATAAGTTTCTGATAAAACTTCTAAATATTTTTTGCAAAATTTTTTACTTCATTTATTTGATATAGTATCATTGTGTTATTTTTCGAAAACATACGTAACTGAAGAGAAATTTTCAAAAAGTTTGTGTATGTAGCATTGTTGTATATATAAGCATTGTATGTTTATGCATTGCAACTTTAAAATATTTAGTATTTATTACCTGCATCGACAATTACTAAACTAATGTAAATAGAAACCAAAAATAAAATATATAATTATTTTTATTTGATATTCGTAATTTCTACGGTTTTATAATACAAGTAAAATTTCCGTTAAATAAATTTGCATTATTATATACGTAAATTTCAATAGAAGAACAAGTTTATGGTAGTTATTCTTAACTAAAATCTCTTCTGATTGGTTACTAATATTTCATTTATGTTCAATTTCAATTTTCTGCATTATCTTCTCAGCAAAATTTGGCATTTTTATCTTTTTTTTTCTTACAAGAAAACTAAGATTTTGTAACTTACATTTAATCTAATTTTATCAAATTTCGCAAACAAATGGAAAAAAAAATATTAAGACCAATATTATCAATGATTTTTCAAATTATTTTAATCAGTTAACCATTATAATTATAACTGGTGCTTATAAAAATAATCGAAGAATATTTTTGCATTCAATCGTCACTCACGAGTGAAATTCTTTTATATTTTCTTACATTTCTTTTAACTAAATGTAATGAAATTTTGTGACGACATTTATTTACTTAAACCCGAAACGTTCATTGACAAAAAACATTTTGTACAATAATATATTTGACAGATATCGCGCTTTAAAGAATAACTTATGTTAATTAATGTCAGCTGCTTGAAGGATTAGTAAGTTCAATACAGTAAATAAAATCGTTAATTATTATTTTATAACATTCCATTGCATTCGGAATTGTTAATAAAACGCAATCCTTAAACATTCCTTAAATAATCTCTATTTAAGTAAATACCTCAAAATATTTGTAAAGAAATGTTGATATGCATCATACTTCAGTGAATTATTATAACAATATTCATGCAAACAAATTAGAAGCAAATCAAATTGAAAACAAATATTTAGAAGCATGATTAGTTTTGCACAAGATTCAAGCCTATTCTATTTTAATCTCTCTTCTTTGTCTTTGACAAAATCATGCTGCACATAAATTTAAAATTAATGAATTCTCAACTATTTGAAATATAGGAAATGCTGCTATAAATACTAAAGAATTAGAAATTCAAACAACAGATATACCATATCTTTGGCGTACTGCGAAGCGTGTAAACAGTACTAAGCCGAGAAAGTGCACGCGAAATGCGCTCCAGAAGAATTGGTGCGTGCGCAAATGGAACGAGTTCAGTGATTTATCTTTCCCTTCTCACAAGTAAAATGGAACACTCGGAACCGTGTGACATCATCAGGATTTTGCATATTTCTTCTCTTTATTTTGATGAGATTTGTGGGGGCTCTCTGCAGTATAGGCGCACTCTTCTGCAATGGGTTAAAGATTTCTTCTTATGTTTGTTTAGTTGATTGATTACAATGAAATTTTATGTCGTAATTATTTGAATACTAGGTCATTGAATATTTTATCAACCATTTTTGGTTGAGTTAAGTGGAATTAAAAATATATTGGAATTGTGCTGACTTAAAATTAGGATAACAGAGGAAATATTTATATATAACTTTTGTTGCTAGTAATTCCAACTAATAAAGGTTCTACAAACACAAAACCTCTTCTTCTATAGACCTGGTATTACTAAAAACATCGAATATATGGGTTTTTACATGTTTGTGATCAGATTTCTCACGTTAAGGTGTTATGTTTTATCACATGACGGTGATTCAAAATCAAGTTTATCGTGAACATAACCTCGAGCTCTTAAAAGCAACAATAATAAACAACCAGTCTATCAATCACACTTTCTTCGACCACTGTAAACTTTTTCAAACTAAGCTATTAAACAAGTTAAAAGCTATAAAAACTATTAATCAAGTTAATAACTTTATTTTTTGAAATCTTTTAAATAGAAGCTTCGTAAATATTCTCCCCTAAAAATAAAGAGGCGACATAGAAAATCTATATTTAAGTAGTTTAACTTCGAATAAGTAGTGCATCAACAAAAAAGACATAAATTTTTTGAAAAATTTAGAAATGGTATTCAGTGAGAATTGCTCGAAATAAGAAAACAAAACAATAATGAAAAATAAAGGGAAGGATATATTTCCAAGAAATAATTGAAAAGCATAGTAAAATTTAGAGTGAAAGGTAACTTATATATAAAATGTAAACGTAAGTTTTTTGATAATCAGAAACTATAAAATTGTTCACAAATTTAACAGTATTGTGGTCAAATAAATTTTTTAAAAAATCACAAGAATAAAAAATTAGAGCTATTTTTTTAACAATGTCGTTTCTGTTTAACGTTATTCAATTATTTATGTTTATTAATTTTGTAAATTGAAATATATTATTTTTTCTACAATCTTAGACTGGAATTAGAAATTTTCATTCATAATAACAAAAATTTTTGAATAAACTTTTAAATAAACTTTTGGATAAATTTTTGAATAAGTTTTTGCATTTTTTCCTTACATTTTAGTATTTTCTTTCTTAAATTTCATTATATACGTATATGTATACATAATTTCATATTTATCAAAGTCTTAAGTTTCTGCTGAACATGAAAAGAGTAAAATGTATTCTTCTTCTATGATACAATTAAAATTCTGGTATTATAATTACTAATAATTGATTATTCATTTAAACTATTTTATTCTAAAATTTCAATTAAGGTGACATTTACGAAAAAAGTGTATTAGAACCATTACATTAAATACTTCAATTTGACTAAAAGTTTAACTCACTGTCCGCTCAATAAAATTATTTAAAATCTTCATTAAAAAAGAGGCTTCATATCATAATGTCTAAAGGCAAAATATTAACATAGTATTTCTGAACTCATTTCAACCAGGAATAGCTAAATAGGTTTTCAGACACGTAGTAGAAAATTGGCAATACGAAATTAAAATTTCTTTTTTATTCTAACGGTTTTCCAAAGATACGAACAAAAAGAAAAAGAATCAGATGATTGTCTGCATTAATGACCGCATAAAAAGAATAATAAACAAAATTCGAACAGCTACTCCGAGTGGATTCGATAGGTGCTTGTTTTTTTAACTTTCACATTTAACATTCAAGGAAGGAATAAAAATCCTCTACAAAATGATTTGCATGCCATGTCGTGAGTAGACCGCAGAATTAGAATAAAAACTGTTCAATTTCTGTTATTTAAGGCATTAAACGGCGAGAAGAGGAAAAGTGTGCTACATCTAGATCAAGGACGTTGGGCCTGTCTTTGTCGTGTATTGCTGCCTGTTGGGGGCAACTTCACATGTTTGCCTTGAAGTTGACATTTTTTATCTGATTAAAATTCGATGGGATGCACGAAGTGGAACGTTTTTTAAAATGTGGTAACATATTTAGTGGTATTAATTCGACTCCCTGCACGGAAACAAAAGGTCATTGTTTTTTGGCTCTGAATCTATCAACATAAAAGTTTATGGTTAGTATAGTTGTTAAGAATTCTTACTACCAACAATAAAAAATAATGCATTTTAACACGTATCACTCGAAAACTGTTCTTTCACATGCGGCGTGCATGTCCCGTGCACATTTTTACACACAAAATGGGGGATGCTGTTTAGAGTTTCCATTCATAAATTTCATTTTAACTAACAGATTACATAATTGAATAACCTTATTGCATTTATAAATTAATTTATTTAAAATCCTTTATTTGAAGCTCTTTTTTATGTTTAGAATTCTACTAGATAATTTTCCTTTCTCATACTAATTTTATAAAAATAATATAAAAAAAACGTCTCTTGTATATTCCTTATTATAATTATAATCATTAATGTCGATTTTTGTATTTAAATCCTTATATGTTATTTTGACAAGCACACTTTAAGATACTGAAGACTAATTAGGGAAAGGCTATGGCAAGTAAAAATAATTAATTAAAAGGGACAGATCTCAATATATTTGTAGAAACAATGTACTTTTAATAAATGAACATTAATGATTTTCAAAACATTAAATAAGTTTTTCGAATGTAGAGAACAATTTTCACTTTCGTAACAATTTTTAAATTTCTACACAGCCTAACTTAATCTACACCCAATATATATAGCCAATGCAATTAAAGTTGAAATAATGGCAAATATTTACTTTAATGTTGTTATCAAGAATAACTAACAACTAAATAGAATAATAATTTGTTATTTATATTTTTAATGGAACGTAAACTGACGCCAAATGTAAATGTTGTCGCTACATCCAAAAACAATATGAATGGCAAAATTCAAATGCTATCTACTGTTTTTGTTCACTGCTTCTTAAATGATGATTTTATTTATTTATTTATTTTTTTGAAAAACACAAAAAAATAAACGTAAATGATATACGGTAGGATTTTACCACATCAATAGCATTGTATATCTAAAATTTAATAAGTGATTGTATTCTTCTTTATTATATTTAGAATTATGTTATTGACCCCAAAAAAGGCATTACATTACACACCATCAACAGGTACAGTGAAAAAGAACACACACACATTATTAATTATGCTCCCTTAATCAAAAAAGAAAAGAAAAATACAAAGTATTACAAACATATCTTGTAACGATATTTTTGTAAAGTGTTGCATTTTTCTTTATTGGTATCCGATACTTTTTTATACATTGCAACTCAAAGGAAAACAGCAAATAAATCCTTGTTTTGTAAAGATATCTTTTCCAATAATATTTTGTATTGCAACTCTTTCAATGAATCTCCAACTTTGTTTTGCTCTTGCATAAAACTAAAACTGTTAAAAAAAAATTCTTAGTAATTATTATAACACTCTCTCTATTATCAACTTAAATCCTTCTTATTTAGTTAAATGCCCATAAAAATTTAACCTATTAGCTCATTCTATAACTGGTTAACGTTTTAATTTAGAGTACAACTTGTCATGCATGAAAATCTTTTTTTCTCATCTACTAAGTATACTTGTTACTTTTTCCAAGTAATTATTGTAAGGATGTAATATATAAATTATATATTACATGTATTAAAAGTATAATTCATCGCACACAATAGTTCAAATGCAGATAAAATTTTAAAAATTTCCTTGATTTTTATTTGTGTTTTGTGAGACCTCATCATTTATAATTTGGTGTCCGGCAAAAATTTTATGGTATTACCAATTCATTTATTTTAACCATTTACTGCATTAAAATTGCATTAATGCTAAAATATTACAATTACTATCAGCAGTGGCGTAACGGAGAATATTAGAGTCCCCCCCTCCTGCAAAGTCAGGTTTGGGGGCCCCAAG
>BMAV01022516.1:109275-137222 GCA_019973955.1 Trichonephila inaurata madagascariensis
CGATGAATTTCGGAGTGTCCACTCTAACCACGAAATCTAATGTGTCCGCTCTGTGACCGCGCCCGCTGTAGCCACACCACCACACATCTAATCCCATAATGTAATGTTTGTAAATATTTTTTATTTTACATTTTATAAGATAGTAATCTCTTACTATCTTATTTCCATTTTCATGAATTTTAATATTTCGATTGTTTTAATAGCTATTATACAATATTGACATGATACTGAAACTAATTTAAGGCATATTTCCACCGTACGGTGCTAAAAATACTAAAAATTGTTCAATTAATATAAAGCTCTATTGAAAGTTTTGGTTTGCTTAAAAATATTGCCTATTTCCCACTTATTATATTTTATTTTAGGAAACGCACAATTTTTAATATAAGTGATATATTTTATACAAACTACAAAATATAGGTCGAAAGATAAGTCTAATTAACAATTTCATCAAAATATTTGTGTTTGTCATTAGATGTCTTTTGATTGAATAAACATAAGTATACATCTATAAGCAATAATTTGTATTCAGTAGACTAACAGAAGCCTGTCAATAAATTATAAAAAAAAATACATAATAAGTTGAAAATCATGGTACAAACGATGAAAAATGTTCAGTAAAAAAAAAGAGTGTCATTGTATCATCAACAAAAATCCGCTCAAATTGCAATGACAATTCAGAAATAGAAAAAAAAAAGAACTCAAAATTGGTCATTTTTTCGTAATTTTAGAATAAAAATCATACTGGATTTTAAAAAATAAGATGTCATGTTTTTTTGTTGTAGAAATAATCTATTGGCTTTTCATAAGGGTTTTCTTTCCTGGATTCGCAAATTCGAATAAAAACGATATTCTGCGAATTGGCACATATCACAATAAAATTACCTCTCTTTTTTCCTCATTTTTTTTTTCTTTTTTTTAAATGACACATAAACATGTAAACTACACATTTTTTGCTATTCTCTTCAGTATAATTTGAATTTAAAATTTTTTTTCTTGAAGAACTGTTTCAGATATATTTAACGTGAAAAAACACATTTTGGTTCTCACGTGCAAAAATCTTGAGATAAATCTTTTACGCATAGCTTCGTCTTATTTACATTTATTTCGCTATTTAAAATTCTTTTATTGTTTAAAATAATTTATTTAGCCTTAACACAAATTGATACATATTTTCACGAATTTTATGAAAAAAATAAGTTTGTAAGAGTTGAATGTACAGTTAAGATTGTGTACTTATGTGTGGTTCTAATTTTAAAAAACGGCAAATTATGTTACGGAGAGACTTTCCTAAACATGATTTTTGATACAAAAAAGCCTCCTATTTTAAAATTTTATATTTCAATAAGTTCATGCTTAGAACCACGAAATAATCTTACTGGATCTTCTTCTTTTCCTTTTTTTCCCTTTTATTTTTTTCAATATATCGATATAGCATCGATTTCTCATTTAGAATGCTCATTACTTTGTTTTGTTAACCTCTTCACTTTTTTCTAGGCTAATTAGTTTGGTGTTGAGGCTATGTTTATGAATAATTCTAAGTATGAAGCAGGGAATGCACCTTGTTATTATTCTAACGAGAACTTCCAAGCTGTATGCATATCAGAACGTGGTTTTGATGGAATGTAACAAGGCGAGTTAATCAGCACTGTGATCTGCGTTCAATTTCCAAGATCCATTACCCTTAACTTTCAACTTAGCTTTCGAATAGTGGACTTTCATTTTTCGGTTTTTACCCGAATGAGCGTCAGTGCGATGAGGTGAAACTGGAACGTGTTCCAGTGTTTGTGGGAAAACATTCGAATTCGGTGAAGAAGCGATTAAACTATCCACAGAGGAAACCGATTTCTCATTGACGCCCTATTCTTGTAACTGAACTTTCAATTTTTCTGTTTTCCCAGACGAGACAATTAAAATTGTGCGGATCGTTTTCTCTTTTCCTTTCTCTCGGTTTATTTTACTGTTAATAGCTTCAAATGCGATAGATTCAGAAGAAAAATTAATTTCTCTAATTTTTAGAAGTTGACAAATAATTTTGAAAAAAAAAATTAGCATCTACGATTTGTTTTAAGCTACTGGGGTAAAAATGTAAAAAATAAATTTTAAGCTATATGTATTTTTTTTTTCTTAAATTATTAGTATGAAGGTATAAAATTTAAGAAATTTCCTATAGAAACCGTATTTTAAAGTCAATCATCAAATAATAAAAACAGAAACTTAAATAGAACAAAAATAGAATTTTAAATAAATAGCTTATAGATATTTGCTTTAAAGTATGGAGTTATATTCTTTGTTTTCTATTGTCAAGTTACTCTTATTAATTTTCATATAAAGTACATGCAGTAATTTCTTACTTTTTTAATGTTTTTAAATTTGTTTCACTAATAAATGAAATAAAAACGCCAAAAAAATTCGATAAATAGTTATACAGGTACTTTGAACAGTTTTATCATCAAATTTGATACCTAATAGAAATTATAATAATGATAAAAAAAACATAATTTAAAAAAATATTTTCTAAATTATTAATTTAAAACCTGAAAGATGGATTTTCTCTCGTAAAATTTACTTTTTTGTTTCATAATAACTAATGTGGTATTTAAATCATTCGTTGCTTTTTATTTATCAGCTAAGTTTTTAAATTATCGTCTGAAAAAAGTGCTATGAAAAAATAAACGATTTCTATTATTCTATTTGAACTAGAACTTTTTATCTAAAATATGGAAGCTAATTAAGAACTATCTAGCTTTATTTGTTGATGAAGATACACATATTTTGCATTAAACCTTACTTTAATACAAAATAGTGTTCTTTACATCGTATTATGTTCTTCATAACATGCTTTTTATTCATTGGATGTGAATGTATATAATAAAAAATGCGTTATAAGTTGAAAATGAGATGAAATTTTTTTTTAAAAAAATTTGAATCTTTCATTAATTTTTTATTCGAATGTATTTAATTAAAAAAAACTATTACGCCCACGTCAGGAATAAGCGTAAGAGAAGAACTAGAAGAGATTTGTTTTTAATTAAAACTATTTCATTTAAACCGGAGTAATAAATGGAAACTTATAAAAATTAATTTCATTCCATTTCAAAAAATAAATTATTTCCATTCAAACCCAATCTTTTGAAGGAATGAAGCATAAAGATAAAATATTAAACAAATTTTATATTTATTTTTTAAATATGAAATGCTGAATTTTTAAATATAATTTTAAAAGTTTTATTTTTAGTTTCATTGTATAGTATAACATATTTTTAAAAATTTATTTTTGAGTTGTAGCGGCGCCCAAATGTTAATAATTTAACATTTGGGCTTAACTTATAATAACGTTATAACGGGCTTTAATAACTTATAGAAACGTTAATAGTAGTAATTAACGTTTCTATAAGTATTGATAAATAATAATATTATATTATTTATACATATTTCTATTTTTTTTCTGTCTTTTAGACATTGCAATTTTTATTCCAAATGTATATAATATTTTAAGAACAATATTCAAAATTGCATAGATATTTTATACTAATATGTCATGGAATTGGGCCAAAATATGTATATTTCAACGTTATATTACACAAATATTTGAAGTTAGGAGGGGAAAAAACTGCCTATTTCTTCTAATAAACATCATATTATCAATATCTTGAAATTATATTTCAATTTAGGAAATGAAATTTATTGAGAGGATCTGAACATGCCTCCTATTGAAACATTATCTCATTCAATTTTTTAAAAATAATGTGAAGCGGATAGCTTATAAAGTTAAATATACGATAAAACTGTAACAAATTCATGTGCACATTGAAATCTATGTCACAAGCCTAGCGTTACAATTTATGTTTTTATTCGCTTTACCAACATTATGATATTTTTCTTTTTCATCATTTTTTTCAAATTATACTTCCCTGACTGAATTAACTCGACTTAGTAACACTTCATAACTCTCAAAATAAGATAATCGGAAGGTACGAGCGTGCTCCATCGACAAGTCGAGTGTGTTATAATTTTTAGATTAAATATCCCAAATATAATTTTCTCATTATCTTGCATAATGATTGATTTTAAGAGGTGCATATCTGTTAAAAGAGGTGCTATGGTACATAATTCAGATGATCCCTTTAATGCTCTAAATACTTCCCTCACTTAAATGATGAATCAATGTTTGTATCATTCACTTAGTGCGGCAAAATATAATGCATTTCAGATGATCCAAATTTTCCAAAAAGGAAAAGGATTTTGTAGTTAAATTTAATATGTTATACCTCGTAGCAACCGACGGCTACAAATACGAAAATTTTATTACGGACACATATGAATTTTTTTATTATACTTTTGTTAGCTATGCGCAAGCAAAATTACTATTTCAAATTTTTGGGAGTTTTGAATGAACTTCTATTCTAAAAGAAGGGGAGAGGGGAGTCAAATAAATCCTTCAAAGTCAGTGTCAGAATCCAAGTTTTTGAATAGTTCATAAAATTCACATTTGCTCTTTAAAGTGTTTAAATGCATAGAATAATCATTCAGCAAGTTTTGATCCCAGGGCATGAAACATAGGTCGACGATCACTTGCAGTATGCGAATTTCGTTTCCTGCTATTTTTCCAAACAAACAAAAAAATTGGTGCAGAAAATATTATTTGTATAGATATTGTGCAAGATAATAAATAAATGAAAAATACGCACACACACATATATGCATATATGTACATACACTTACACACATATATATATACATAATCACATATTCATATATGAGTGTGGGTTTCTTAAGTGTGTGTGTGTGGGGGGGGTGAATCAAATGTTTACTATAACTACTAGTTTTCATTCGACATAATTTTGCTCAAGGATTTTAAGCATCGACCCATTTAGGGTAAAAACATGGAATAAGACGATATTTTTTAAAGATTGATTAATTAATGATAGTAATATCACTGCTTGTGAAATTAATGAGGATTTTACAAAAAAAAATAAAATAAATTATTGAGGTTTAAAATATAATAACAAAATTAAGCATAGTTAGAAATTCCTCATTTATCCGATTGATTTTTAACATAAGTGCTTTGTAATAATAACATATTGTGTTCTTGAAAAAAAAAACATTTTTATTCAAAACTAAATGCACACTTCTGAATTCAAAACACATACAGGAACACTTGTTGAACATAAGGGAAAGTACTTTAAATTCCTTTCTCAAAATCGAAACAAAAAACTCTCTCTGTTCTCACGTATAATTTCTTGTTAGTTGAGCCAAGCCTTGGTCAAAAAGAACAATTCTAGAAACTATTGATTTGCACGTCACTTAAGAATCCTACCGGAACGCTTCAACTTCCTGGGGTAATGAGTTCACACCAAGATATTCCGCGTTTTTCGATGTGATAGACAGATCGAGGTTAATGAAGTAATTTTATTTTCTTTAAATATACCACTTTTTGTTTGTTACTGTTATAACTATTTAAGAAGTATACATCAGTTAAACCATTTTACCATGGGAATTATTTAACTACAAGGTTGTGGGTTTTTTCAAAGATCAAAGATCTGTACTATAAACTTTATTCTTATATGGGTGGGTATGTCAAATAGTATGACGAGAGTAAGGTCACATTTTATACTTCAATAAAGTTCTGGAAAGAAAGAACAATTGGAATTCGAATTTATTTGTCATGGCTGTATTCATAAATAAACAATGGAGAACTCAAAAATACAGTTCGCGAAATTGAACGCAGGGTCAATATCATTTTTGTCTTGGAAAAAATCGTATAATGTATTTTATTTCATCAACTTTTACATGTACTGCTGTGGGGTTCAATTGAATAGTTTAAGACATCATAGGTGGCATTAACAGAAATATCAAACAATAGCATTTGTTTGATTTTAAAAAATTAAGATTATTATGTATGAATTGAGAGTGATAATTAAGAGAGGAAGAAATTACGTTCTTCACACCGAATGATTTAGTTAACATATTTTGCAATTCTGACTTCAAATTATTTTTGGCCTTGTTCAAAATTAAAAACAGAGCCCAATTGTATGAAAAGATTAATTTACTAAAGTCCTACTGTTGTAGCGTCACCTCATTAAACGAGCACTTTACGACAATACTTGATATTTTTTGAGTACAGGGATGAGCATAATGACTAAATGGGTCAGTGTATTCTTCAAAAAGGGACTGTATATTCTTCTCTCATGCCTGGGGGCAAAACAGATGTTTAGTCGATTCTGGAAATTGCTTTGATGCTACCACGCCTCTTCCTTCTCCGACACCCAGATGGTTTTTAGTCACAACGATTTATAGAAGAAACACTCCTGTTGGACAGTTATCCATTAATTCGTTCCTTGCACATGAGAGCCACGAAGTACTTAAATGGTAGGAATGTCGGTCTGTTGTGAGGAAGACATACCCAGGAGGGTATTCCCAGAATCAAAGTGACAATTCAATTGATAGACCCTCCATATGGCTTATGAGGTGCGGTGATGTGGTTGATCTCAGTCGCGATAGCCTTTTATCTCAAAGAACCAATGGAGTTGAGACCAAGACAGAAGATGCCTGGTGCATATCCGTGGAACCCTCGAATCAGAAAAATCGGGTAGTGAAAGAGACCCACCCAGAGGGTTCGGAAAGTGACGAGGATCTTCGGACAAGCGAAAGAGGTTGCGGGGGAAGCCGCAACCGGAAGGATAAGGTGATCAAGGAACTGAGAGGAGATCTTGAAGACGGAGTGACGGAGGTTGTGGGGCAGCTGCATCTGATTGTGATCTTGGGTGATACGAGAGAAAGAGGTTGCGAGAACAGCCACACCCGGGAGACGATCATCTGAAGATCATCGAACGTTGAACTTTTCTCCAGTGAAAGGCTGTGAGAGCTAGAACATTAATATGGAGTTAAATTTTTAAAAGTTAATTTGTAAATAAAATGCCTTTTGGCCCAAAGCTGTGCAATCCCTCTCGCTACCCAGACATGAAGTAAATTTGAGGATTCACCAGTGCAGGTTTATCCATTGGGCGCTTAGGTTGGGCGCCCAGGGACCCAGATAAGCTGGACATAACCGGATCGAAGAGCCCCTCCTTGGGTCCGCTAGCACAAAGGGGGGGGGGGACGTTGATCTTCTGCGCCCAATACCCGAACTGAGTTTAAACCGGCATTGGGGCTCAAAATGTTAAACTGTGAAGAAACACGAGAGTATTGGCGACGGATCTAGTCATTTTTAGCCCTGGTAAAGTTACGAGTGTGGAATCAGAAATGGCACACCCTCATTAAACTACCACACCACACTAACTGGAGGAATCTGTGTGATCACAAATTTAACGTGCATCAGCTCCTCGACTCGGTGGTCTTCAGTCGGATTATGGCTTGAACTCATGAGCTCGTGACCATGACCAATAGATTTCCGTGCCACTTTATACATTTAAGATTAACCAAATAAGATAATTTAAAGTATCAACTAAATTTTTCACATGGAAATCAAATGAAAGTTAATTGCTAATAGATAATTGCTTTTTAAATGAGCCTTAAGATACGAGCATTGAATTAAACATATTGTTTTTTCTTTCAAATAATTGATTTTCTGCCGTAATTTTTTATGTTGTCTGTGTGAGCAAAATTTAATAAGTTGTGAATCAATTTTTTTCTTTAAAAAAATTCCTAAATTTAAAAAAAGTACTTAAATAAATAAATGAATTAAAATAATCTCTCAAATACTTCAAGTAAAATATAAGAATTAATCTTTCAGTAGCACAATTTATTGAAATAAAGAAAGCTATATTTACATATAAAAGGCATTTTAAAATCTGTAATCCCACAGTATTTTTCTCTTATTCTCTGAATTATATTATATTTTTGCTTTTCCGGAGAATTTCTCATATTTCTCATCTCATCTTTTTCAAAATCATTAAAATCGGAATCAATTCGATATGTTTACCACCATGACGTCCACTTTAACGCTTCAATGGTAGAATTTATTGCACGAAGAACAATTTCCGTGTACTAGCCGTTGCGGAAGAGTTAGAATTTATCGCGTCTTCTAGTTATCAATATTTCGTAACTGTTTCATAGAGATCACTGATTCTTTAAGGTGCAAGATGTTTTGAACTGGGTTAGTGGGTTGTTTTTCAATAACGCGCCATTCGGTCGATATAATTAGGAGGAGACCGCCCAATCGGGGTAGGAGTTCGAACACCTGGTAATTCGAAGCAGACGATTTAGATTAACAATCTAATTTGGTCTTTTTCTGTAATTCGTTGAGAAATGCAAAAGAGAACATCTCGGCGGGAATCTAATAAGAGGAAGAGAAAAAAGAATATTATATATATTTTCTTTTACTTTACGTAAGAAATCGGTGATTATTACGGAATGAAAATTCTATTGTTCAATCTTTTGTTTAAAAAGTTGTAAGTTTTTAAAAAAATATTCTGAATAGGAAAGTGGCGAAATAAACTTGACAGATATGCTTTGTTAGTCATGCTCTTCTAATTTCTTGAAACATAATAATTATCAATGAAATAATTTTTTTTGTTTTTTCTTTCTGAAGTTCTGTTTTAAATTTTTCACTGTTTACTTCCCTAATATCCGTTAGAAGATGGTTTATTTTCAATATAAATTGTTTTAGATTCATAGTTAATTTAGTTTTTAAACTAGAATAAACTTGATTACATTATTGAAAATTTATAAGAACTTAGAATTGTATTCAAGCTTATCGCTTGAATAGAATTCTAAATTACATTCAATAAAGATTACACACCATATAATTTTATTTCAAAATATCTGTAACATAAATGCAGTCTGGTATGAAAAACAATTATTGCTCAAGGTTTTTATCTAGGGAAAGAAATCAATGTATTTACTGATTTTCTCAGCGAAAGAAATACGTAACTTGGAAAAACTTACAATGATTATTAAATATTAAATCTAAAAAAATTAATGGAATAAATTTATTAACGGATAAAATATAGAAGTTCCTTTACAAAATCAAACAGTTTTAAAGTTTAATTTGGTTGAACTTTTTTGTAGTGTTTTGTGTGTGTTGTTCTTGAGTAATTTTCTTAAGGTATCCGACTACGTTCAAAACCGTGATTTTAAAAAGGTGCATAAATGGATAATTTTCATGATATTTAGTGTCACTTACATTAGAATACATGTATAAAATTGTTTTAAGGACATTTTGACAAAAAAATTATTTAAATACAATATTTCGGCAACAAATTAACTTAGAATAACCTTTTTTCAAAATGTTCCCCTTTTGTGAAAAATGCTTCTATTATAATAATATTTTGCCTGTATATAGCTCAGACCTGTTTACAGAGGCTCAACTATTATTTTTGAAACATTCATATTATTTTTAGATTTACAACCCATTGAAATAATTATCGGTTTTTTTTCTTAAAATTTCTCCCCTCTGTTGTCGTAAAACATGGATAAACGCACTTCTAAGTTATATATTTAAAAAATTCTAGTTGAGTCTCTGTACAGAGGTCCGAGCTATATACAGGCAAAATATTATTACAATAGAAGCATTTTTCATAAAAGGAGAATGTTTTGAAAATGGGTCCTTCTATGTTCATTTTTTGTCAAAATGTTGTACTGAAATAATTTTTTATTGTAATACCATTCTTAAAAAATTTTTATATACATTTTCTAATCTAAGTGACACTAAATATCATAAATATTATCCATTATACTCTTTTGAAAAATCACGGTTCCGAAAGTAGTCGGATACTTTAAAAGATTAAATGTTAGAATATCTACACCAATGTGCATTTTTAATTGTTGTTACAAATTATGTACCATCTGTGGCTTTCTTTAAGTTCGATGTGTCCCATAGGTAGTGTTAAATGAGGAACAGATTTACAGTTTTTGGATCAGACCTTTGTTTTGGGTATCCTGATGAAAATATTTTGCTTTCTCTCACCCGCTACAATGGAAATAAAAAAAAAATCAGAAATTTTTACAGCAAAAAACTTAATATTTTAAAAACAAGTATTTAATGATGCTCATTGTAAGTATTTACAGTATTGCGTTGTTTTCCTTAAATGGCCATCTCGGTTTTCAATTATATGCTTTCTGGATATTTCCTGGAGCATTTTAAAATATCCATTAATTTTTTTTTGTGTTGTCTAAAGACTTATTGATAATTGTATTATAAAAAAAAAAGAAATAAGGAATTTCAGTGTTTGCATGTATACTTAAATGTGAAATAACATTAGTTGTACTAAAGTAATATACAGTACAGTTTTTTCAAATCCGTGACTGTAAAAAAGAATTAAAAGTTCATGATTCTGTTCTTTTTTCTTTTTTTTTTATAGATTCTGTTTTTCTTCTTGATATATTTTATATGTATTCAGTCTTTTTTATGATACGGCTAAGAAATGAGTTCATACAAAACCAAAAAATTAATGTTTAGTATAAACAATGCTCACAGAAACATTCAGAAAACTCAACGAAGAATGATTGCACCCATTTTGCAGCATTTAAAGTGAGGAAAGAGAATCTCATTCATTATTTTTATTGCTTTTGGAAAAAATGGTGCAATTTCTCACCACACACGAATATTTACATAGAAAAGAAAAGTGTTCCATTTTTCTTTTCACCCTCCACCATTCACTTCAACTCCCACATTTACCCGCCCCGGCTTAAAAAGATGATGAAGTAGTCTTCTTAACAAGGTAACATCGATATAAATTGCAATAGGTAACAAAGAAACACGTGGTAACGACTGGGTGCAGCTAATCTGCCCTACCGCAAACTAGCTCGGGTCTCAATCGGATGGTCAGTGCAGCAATTTTGCTCGAAAATGATGATCTAGTAGCCTCAAAAGTTCGAAAAGTGACACACTTTCTCTGGCAATTTTCATTATTGGCCTTGAGCAGGAAGATGCCGTTCGCAATTTCCTCAGAACGTATCATTTATCGTGCAGTGTGCTTTTTTCCGCTCTTTCTCCTTTTTTTTCGCTTTCTTTTTCTTTTCTTGATGAGTTTTTCTCCAGTGTGGGGGTTTGAAAAGGTGTCCACACACACGAAAGCACATACCAGTGATCTAGATTCGGGTTTCTGAGTGACCAAACCGGACATTCACTTTAAGGTTGCGCGAGCATCAAGAAATTTTGACAACCTGCACTTAAAAATGATTACCGTCTCTTCGCGTGTGTTTTGAAAGTATTTTTTAATCTAGTATTTACTTATTGCATTGTACGACATACGTGGAACACATGCAATTACACTTAGCTTTTCTTAAGTAGAACAAATTTCCTTTTTAGGAAATAAAAATGATTTTGCTGAGCTTTCTTAATTTTTAAGAAATCTAAATTTCCAATTCTTTTTTTTTTCTGATAAAAAATATTTAAATATTTTATAACCTCTCTCTCAAACAAATTAAATAGTTTTTCTCTTTTTAAAATCCGATTCACAAATTTCATCATTTATTAAATATCATCTGCAGTTTCTTAATTTAGAGCGTTGTTAGAGGAATTATTTTTTTGCAGATTATTTCTTAATTTTAAAGGTAAACTGCAATAAGTAGGTATGCATATTACTTATATAATGTTTAATATTCGCATGTCCTGTACTATTTGAAAAAAAAAGCGTTCTTTGAGATTCTGAGCATTTTTTTTTTTTTTGAAGTTGATCAAACCTAAGCAAATGGAAAATGAATTCTGAATTCTTAAACCACAATGATGTCACATAATTATTGATTCTTCAAAATAACTTTCTTTTTGACATAATATAAATATCACTATTTGTTAGAAAGATATTAAATTTACAAATAAATTTCTTTTTTTTTTCTTTAATAAAAATATTTCACAGTTAAAAATAAAATATTTATTAATGATTCAATCTTAATAACTTCAAAAAGGGAGCAATTTTTTTCAAGGAACTTTTCTTCTGAGTTTTTGTAATTTCTAAAAGTTATCTAGAAAAATTTAATAAATGCATTCATTATTAAAATTAAAAACTGCTAAATATAAATTTTCTTTAAAATTAAGTAATATATTTATTAATTAAGTTAATTTAAATTGGAAAAGTTTTTTTTTTTTTTATTTCCGTCAATTCTTAGAATTTATATTCTATTATTTTATTATATTGTTTTCATACATAATTTTTTTTCAATCAGGTAACTGACAAAAATATCCCTCACACTGAAAATTCCATATTCAAAAGACATCTAAATTTAGAAAAAAGAGGAAAAAAAGAATTTCAATATCACTACAGGTATACGTGACAGAGTGACAACTTTCACAACAACGGAAAGGATTATTTAAATTCTAGTTCGTGCTGACAAATATAGATCTCACAAACAGTCTTCTTCCATTTTCACGTAGGAGAAAAACTTTCATTTTCAAAAAAGCTTTTTCACCTCAACGAACCATTTCTTTGTTGAATGTGAAGTTTCATTTATACGTGAACTGCATGGGAGTTCAAATTTCTGAGACATTTTATTCGCATAAAGTTACTCAATAACTATGAAGCAGAACCTATTTGACAGACCTTGACGATTAACGCAATTTTCGAAGTACTTAGAGTTTACGTATTTTCCTGGTTCGAAGTATAAAATATAATTTTTTTCCCCTTTTAAGCTGCAAGTATTTGAATACTAAGCGCAATCAGAGTTTTTTTTTTTTTTTTTTAGAGTGATTGTTGCTATTTTTTCCCAAAGTTTTTGTTATTGTATCAATAAACAGAAAAAACTGTATCCGTATGATGTTTAATTTTTTCCCCCTTTAATTTTGTTTTTGGTCTTTTCATGTTTCGAAATGTCTATTTGTTGGAGAAAAAAACAGTAATACTTGCTTTGTTTTTTTTGTGAAATTTTTCCTTTTTATTTTCTGCTTCTGGTTTTTGAGTAGGACAATTTAGAACTATTATTTGCATGCTTGACAGAAACGTAAAGGAATCAGTATTCTATTCTGCAAATAAATACAAAAAATTTTTTAACAAATTCAACTATCTTATTTTTAATTATCGATTTTATTATAAAAATAACTCTTAATGCAAACATTTTATTAAGAAAAGGAGCAGTTTTAAGGGATGTTACCATCAAAAGTTGTATTTTAATTATAAACTTTTTAACGAAAAACACGGAAATATTTGTTTTGCATGAGAGGGTCTTAAAAAACAAAAAGTATAATAAGACTAAACAGGCAAGCACGATTAAAAATATAAACTTAAAGATTTATTTCGTTAATAATAATATTTTGATTGGAAAAGAGTTTCTTGTAACAAGTCGAAATTAAATAAGAACTTGAATAATAGGTTGTAAAACTAAGATAAGCATTAAAAACATTAAAAAAAATATGGGAAACAATAGTTAACTAAATCAATTTGTTCCTTATCAGAATTAGCCGACCATTGAATCCAATATACAGCATAAAAACTGAGCAATAACTTAAAAAAATATAGAACTGTATTCCAATTTTTAAATGAAATATTTTGTTAAAAGTACTTAAAAAGTGTGTTTTCAAGTTATTGTAATATTTTTATGAAGAAAAAGTTAAAACCTGATGATGGTACTTAATGTAATATTTTCTCCCCCCCCCGCCAAAAAAGAAAAATGTTTTAAAAAAATGAAATGTCCTTGCTTGAATCTAAATGCGTGGAATTCCTTCTTTTTTCGTGAAAAAAAGATCTTAAATCAAATATACTAAAATGTTCTAATTTACAAGTAATTTTTAAAAAATTGCTCCACGCAATCTATTTAGTTCAAGTATGAATTGATCCAAATTATTCATTTGAAACAAGAATTCAAACATTTTGTTGGTTATACTTCCTTCTGTCTTTTGATATAAAAAAATAAAATTGTAATTCTTTTTCCTATTTACATTATACATGGGAGAAAAAGCTACGTTTTGGAATGCATTTCAACAGGGTGAGCGAAATAAACTTATCTAAATATATATATATGACACATTGTGATTTGAAATGGCCACTTGTCTTTCCGATTCCTCATACTTTTTCGACACGATCATATTTTATGAAAAAAGTACACATTTCGCATTTTTGTGATGCAAGATCGTCAAGAATTTTAATTTATGACCCAATTCCTTTATATATAACTCGGCTATTGTTTCACATTTAGTAGCCGCTTTACATAAATGGTTTGATCTCAAATTTGATACCTTTCGACGGAAGGGGAAGAAAAAAGGACTGGTATATATTTAGCAATTCTGATTTCGCGATTTCTGGTATTGTGTTACAACAAATGACCTGCGTTTAGGAACCTGAATTGTTTTTATGATAGCAATAGATTAAACTATGTAGAGAGTGAAGCAGCATATAAATGGTTTCGTTTTTTGTTGAATTTAAATGGAAAAAAATGTTAAGCATATGGAATTGAAAACATAAAAAGTGGTTTAATTTTCGCAATCTTGAACAGCAGCTTAAATTTTCGAATAAATTTTAGAAAATACAGTTCTTGATTTAATAAAAATAATAAATATGGAATTTTAAAAATTGAAATTATTGTGTTGCTTGAAAACTTTTATGGGTACTTTTCCGTTTCGCCGGTGCAAATCTCGCCAAGTTGGTGCTATTGGTGACAACAAACAACATACACATAAAATATATTAATAAAAGAAGTTCTCATTAGTTTTTTTTTATCCAATTTTGATGTATTATGAAAAAGACGTTACTGATAAGAAAAGACTGCGACTTGTTTTGAAAAAGGTGGTGGTAAAAGGTTACCAGCGAGAATATTCCGTTTGGCGTCGATTGTATCATTGTTGGTGACATAACACTGGGATATTATAGACAATCAACCTAATCAATGAAAGTACACATATTGAAAAGTTTACAATATTTATTACATCTAATTATATGACATTTCAATCTTCCAAAGTGTAGATTATACCTTTTTTTCAATTAAGAAAACATATAACTAAAATTATCATTCCCTGCTAATAGAATCTTTAAGTTTTTTAAGACTTTAAGGAGTATTGTGTTTAATTTTAATGTTTGGAATTCACTTGTGTAAATTCTCTCAACTATTAAAAAACTACTAATAAATATAACTGAAATAATTAACAGACCTGATTTGAATTGGAGGGCTCATATAAAATAATTTTAAACACAATTCAAATCTGATTTATAAGTAACAACTGAAATTTGAGAATAACTAAAATAGAACTTTCCAAATAATAAACGGTACTTGCATGTAATTTTAGTCAGTTTTCAGTCAAATGAAATAAAATAGTTACCACTATATTAGAGGATAAAATTTCTGCTTAAAATCTATGTTGAAAAATTGTAAGATCTGCTCCCAACGTAAAGGAGTTTGTGAAGTTTTCTGCAATATGACTTGTAATACATCATTAGGTATTAGTTTTGTTCGAATCGAATCCAAATATAACAGAGAACAATGAAATTGATTTTCGACTTATTAAAAACAGGAAGAAACTCCAAACAATATTTCTATTTACATTTCTTGGAAACTTAATGCTAAATTCTTCCGCATAATGGTTATTCCTAACCATTGTCTCTTTAAAGCAAATTCGAATATTTTCCGCTCCATTTCAGCAACATTGTTTAGAAACGTGTCATTACTAACAGCCATTCTGTTTTGGGAGAAACTGCTGTGCGGAAGTTCCATATGACCGAAAATCTAATTGTTTTACTTCTGATCCCTGGCTCACGAGCATAAGTATTTGGACCCATCCAGCAAATGTTCTGAATTTTAGGAGTTCTCTTAAGAGCATTCACTTTCGAATTACCCTTCAGCATGAGTGAAATGATTTTCATTGTTTTCTTCTTTGTTCGATACTGCGTGTCATACTGCCAACGGGTTGTTAAGGCGATCTTTTGAATCTTACATCTTCTTTAATGGCGACTCCAAGGGAACTGATCGCAAAATTAAGTGTCCGAGTAGGCAGACAATGGAAAGCATCTGGACAGGTGAAAGTCTTTCAACATAAGGTTGAAACCGTTTGCGAAACGGATTAGAAAGGGCTAGAAGATGTGAGTTATAAAGTTTAGGATGCCTTGTGTCCCACTGACCTATGATCTATTACATACCGAAATCTTTTCTTTTCGATGACATTTTGTGAAAATAAATAACCCACACGTGTTCTTTGAGACTCTTAGAAATCGATTCAATAATTGCTAATAATAATACTCATCTTCCTTTCAACGCAACTAATTTAATGGCAATTGTGCTTACTGAATTTTATAATTAAGAACTCTTTGAAATTTCTTTTCATAGCTAAAAAAAAACTAATTTCCCAATGAGTTTTTTTTATAGCTTACGTAGAAACGTTTGTATGTTGAAACTGACAACAACTACGTTGGCTAATATTGACATCAACTTTGTTTTAGCTTTGTTCAAATAGAGTTGTAAACATATTTTGCAATCTTCAATACTTTTTTTCATAATAAAATTGAACACAATTAATTAAAAAAAATCTCAAAAATCAAGGTAAAAAAACAATCCTACATGTTCTCATTGACAGTAAATAAAGTTGACTGAATTACTTTATTTCGTTGTTTTTACTATTGTTATTATTAATTCAATTTAAAAAAGAAAAGAGAAAGAAGGTTAATCTTTTAAGTATTAACATTGTGTTTTAAATTAAATATGTGCAGCTTTATATCAATTTAATTACATTTTCTTTTTGTCTATATAATCGAGAAAATAAAGGAAAACCAAAGTTTTTGATATGATAGACTATTAGATTTAATTTTATGCTATTTTAATTTATTTTTTCTGTGCACCAAAAAAATATAAAATTTATAAGAAATTATGCATTCTTTGAGAAACTTCATACATATCAACCAAATAAATTTTTTTTATTGTAAATAAAGATTTTTATGAAATTTGCAACACACAAATTTCTGTTATATAGACTTTATATATTATCTAATGTTATTGTTGTATACCTCTATTTAAATGAAAATTTTGTGATGTTATTTTATAAATGAAAATAAGGTATCATATTACAAAAATATCCTAACTAATGCATTATACATTGATATTATTATTACATGTTTAGAAATATTGATGCTGAACTACCAAATGAAATGCATATAATATTCACATACGAATTTCAAGTCCAACACTATAAATAATTTAAAGGTATTATGAGTGCGCATTATACTATTATGACGCAAAGAGAGTAGGAGAATTACAACTAAATTTGTTACAAAGCAGTTAAGTGAAATATCAGTTGAAAATCAAAATCATCCTTTTTTACTAAGATTAAATTTTTTTAAAAAGATTGCAATGTGAAACAAAGTATTTTTAATTATACAGTTAAGGGCCTACTTTCATTTTTATAAGATATATATATACATAGATAGATGAACAAAAATATTTGCATATATCACAAAACAATAAACAAATTAAGTATCATTTTAGTGTGCCATGCTTGTTAATATCTGAAATTGAAGAATTTTCCACCTATGTGTATGCAAGTAGTCTAAATGCTAAAACAAAACAATGTTTTACTCTTTTCGTTGATACACTTGTTTATCTGAATTCTCAGGTGTGACGATAGTAACGCAAAGGGAAGTACAAGCGACAGTCTAAAAACTTAACCCTCTAACAAAATGGAATAAGAAAGCATTCGAGAGAAAATGAAACTTTTCTCGCACAACTGAATTGAAAAATTATCACGACTTTTTTGTAGTTGTTATGACAACAATAGATCACTCTTTCTCAATTCCTCGTCCAAAAATAAGACATTTGTTGTTACTTTGTTCTATTCCATGTACCAGATCCAAATTACATTTGATTCTACATAGGTCCACGAGGAAAAACTCGGAACAAAAGATCTTTTTTAAATTAGTTCTCGTCCTCAACAATGCTAGAATTCTGCTATCGATAGGTCTTTCCTGTTGTGACGTCACTATAAATATCTTTGTCAGGAAAATCACCAGCAGACTCAATCACAGTGAGCAATCAAAAGAATCGTTTGGTTGCGGTGTTCATATTCTGCGAAAAACGCAATAAGAAACGAAGTGTGAAAATTAATCTACCGAATAATCAATGGATATCAGCATTAATATTTAAGTATATATGAAATAAAAAAAGGTCGAAATGTGGAACGGAAAGGGTTATTTTAAGAATATTTCCATTTCAAAAAAGACAGGTGCTCTTAAATACTGAATAATTCAAAAGAAGAATGTGTGTATAAATGTACGTTTATATTAATCCCTTCATTGATAGGCTTTTTTTTTTATATATAAAGTTAATTTTAACAACATTTCATGGAGTGATCTTTTGCATTAAAATAAAGAATTTTTTTGGCTAAATTCGAATAGGTTAATCCAATGCTGCCAGTTTTGACGGAACATTTGTATCGATAGATTATTCTTTTGATAATAAAGAAAAACTTTATTAACTTCAAATTTCATCGGTTTCAAAATATATTAGGCTTTGTGACATTGATAAATATTTCTCATTGTATTGATTGTTAAATCTTAGATTCTTAAAAAATATGATTAGCGCTATGCATGACCCAAGCAAAGCTAACAATTATTCCTTTAAGCATATATAAATAAAATATAAAATGAATTATAAAAAGTATTATTTCTATATATTTATTTAAAATATACTAATCTTTATTTTGATCTAAATAGAAAATATAAAAACTAACTTTTAAAAGTGACTAGCAAAATACATCAAATTTATAAAGTTAAAAAAAAAAAGATTTTTAAAATAGTTTCAATAAAGCTACAATTCACATGTATTCATATTCTGCCATTTGTTAAATAATTTACCTTTGTAAAGTCTGAAATTCTGAATAAATTCATTTATTTTCCCTCTAAATTAAATTCAGTTTTGAAATAGAGATGAACATTTTTGATAATAGAAAAATAAACTGATGGTTAACTTTATTTTGAAAAACCTTAATACATAAATAACTTCCTGTTTACAAAACTAATTTTATTAAAATAAATCTCCTTTATGTATTTATCAACCCATTAAATATTTGACATTTTTAAAAATTCCTTCTAGGAAGTATTAAAAATTCCGCTAAAAACCATCAGCAATTTCTGACAAATTGGCTAAACAAAAACAAGTTACGTCTCTTTATTCAATCACAATTAAGGTTCTACGAAAATAGAATTTAATTTTATATCCAGAAAAAAGAATCCATTACTTCATTTTTATCTAATACTAAAGTATATGCATTTATATATTTTTCCCACCGAACATGACCTAGAATTCTTTATTCTAAATGATTATGAGCTTTCTTTGAAAATAATTTCCGGTTGAGAAATTTCTGCTTCGAATTTTAAATACTTGAAAAGAATTTCGAAATGTTTATTTCATTTATTTTTCTTGTTATCAGTCAAGACTATCGTTTAAGTGTTTACTTGACATTCAAACGCATAAACGTGATGTAAAGTTGTGATACTTGGATGAGAGAATCGTAATGTCACTCATGTAAACAATAACAACCGTTACGGATGCAGTTAAGAATAAAAGGAATTGGCTAACCGATTTCCTCTTTTCTTCTAATGGTGAAACGCTGTGCTTCCGCAACGAAACGAGATACTTTTGTCGATTTGTTTTCTTTAATTTTACAATTTGTTTGTTTATTGTTTATGCTCTTGCAAGAAAACGTGTGTCGAGTATTATTTTAATATGCAATGTCATGAATATGTGTACGTTTTCGTTTATGAATGAAATCTAGGTGAGGGCTAGTTCTTATCACTCCTACACCTCCATTTTTAAACGGATATTATTCAATTGAGATTTTATTCGATTCATATGAACGGAGGGAAATTTCGAACAGCAAGACAGTGCTACGATTCAATGCCTGAAAGTTATAAGAAAGCTTAGATTTTTAGATCGCACACATAATGAGTAAAAGTTTGACTTTCTTAGTAAGTTTTAAATTGTAGATGTGTCGAGGTCTTCTAAAGTCTTTGATATTTTTTATCCAAATTAAAGTTTCAGTTTGTTTGCTTTCGAAACTCAAAGTAACAATATAAAAAGAAAAACATATATAAAAGACGCTTATAAATATTACTTTGATATTAAATCTCAACTATTATTAAATTATTGCTGAGTTCAAAACATACTGAAAAAACGAAAATTAGGATTAAGAAACAAAAATTCTATGTGTTAATGAAAATGTGACTGTAAAAAGATATAAATATGAGTAATATGATTAATATTCTCTACCGAAAAATAATTTTTTTAAAGTATTGAAATTAAAATTTGTTTAAGAAAAGGAATTTGTAAGAATTTCGTTATATATACGTTTTAATAGCAAATGAAAATAATATGCAATAAGTTTTAAGAGAATAATTCATAAATTAAAAGAAAAAAAAAATTCTTTCGCGCATATTTGTACAACAGATATGTATATAAAATCATAAATATCCATTAATAAGAAAAAGTTGAAGTTTGTGTAAAATATATTCATTTTATTATAAATGAGATCTAGTGATAATTCATATCACTTTATATGAAATGCATTTTTTCTCAAATAAATTCTACTAACTGAATATTATAGAGCTATAACTTAGAAAGTATCATTGTCTAGAAAGGAATGTATTTAAAATATCGATATTTATGCATTTGTGTCAGAAGTAAAGTGCATAAGTAAAAATGTACAAAAATTCTGGGAATTATGAATGTAATTTTCAAGCAGGTCACAATTATCTCCATTGATTCAAATTTTTTCAAGAAGCATATCCATTGTTATCAGATAAATAAATAGTAAACTTTTTTGTACGTGACATTCCTATTTTGCTAGAGAGAAAAAATTCATTTTCATACAATAACTCAAGCATAGAAGTTACTTTGGAGAAAGAAATCTGTATATATATTATTCATTCTGTTTAACCTAATCTTCCAAGACAAAATCCATCATTCTACATACAAGTATTCTAAAGGACATTTGGATTATACGACACAGATTCGAAGATATGCAGTTTATATACGTGAAAATACCGACTTTTTTCATGCTAACCCAATGATATAAATCTCACAGAGGTAGTTGTGGGAAACGTTCTATTTTTTCTCCGTATCGCAGAAATCTACAAAATTTAAGATAATGTGAACACGTATTAAAATCAAGTCGTACACAAATGTGCAACAACAGTTATTGAAAATACAGTTTAATTTTTCTGAAAAATTTATTGTATTAAAACTAGATGCGTTTGGTTTGATAAAACTTTATACATTTAAATAAATCTAATTTGTATACATACTGAATAGAAAATAATTTGTTGTTTTTTAAACAATTATTCAAATAAAGATTAAGCTATTATTATTTTTGAATTTTTGAGTCTACAAAAAAGGGGACACTAGATTTAAACTTTTTGGAGTGGAATTTTAACTTACGTTTTTCTAAAAGGGAAAAATAGAGAATTATTTTAAATCCTTTTTTTTTTTACAAATTAAGTATGTAACCACTCTTATCATAATTGTAACTGTTATCCCAAGCAGCAGAAACGCCCTCTAGCGAGCAGATGCCAAATGAGGAAATAATGTGGTCACTATGAAAAACCATATATGTACTTTGCCCAACATTTTTGTTAATGATATGTGTTGTCTTCGTGTAACCTGACGAAAACTAATAAATAATTGCTGCACCAAAGAGATACTTTACTTAACCAAACCCCGAATTTATCATCTTTAATTTAAGATGGTAAATGCACAGAACTAAAAAAACTCTTGATTTTAAAACTTAACAATTTTAATTTACCAAAAAACGCTTATAACAATTACCACCAGTAACTTTATGCAGCAAACCATTCCTAGCTAGAGAAAGAACAGCAACTGAACATCCCATAGATATTCTATTACACAAACAACTTTCAAAACAAACAACGTGTTGCCATCATTCAAAAGATAAATAGTACAATCGATGGCGTTGGTAAATGGCTTAATAAAAAAATAGTTATTTTACACAAAATAAATATAGAATAGAAGTTGTAAATAATAAGAGGAATTGAATAGAAATTAAGTACAGTATATAAATGAACATGCAAATAAACAATTAATGAATAAAAACACATTTTGGCTAATAAAAAAAAATACAATATTCCATCCAAACACAACGTCCAACCCTCTACAAGTATACATTTCATAAAATTATAAATATACATTCTCATAAAATTATAACCAACTATAAACTTCAATTTTCTTTTAAAACCCATTGCTTTGTGCATAAAATTCACTTTTTATTTCTTTCGTTCATTGCTTTTAACTTCCGAACTGCTTAAATTAGTCCTAAAACCCTTTTAGTTTTATGTCAACAAAATATTTTAAAGCCATATATGAGAGGTCAAAGATATTTTGTAGGAAGCTAAAACCAACGTTTTGACCCTTCCAATCCTCCTATGAGTTTCCAACAGAGTTCAAATCCATATTTGTGCTCATCAACAACCTTCAGAAATCAATGACTCAGTCTCAGACCAGCGGACAAGCGGTTTCATCTACTTGTAAGGGTAACGGTAACTAGGAGATAACACACTATTATCTATTATTCCGTTGCTAGACAGTAATAAACAGCATAACAGAGGCCACTCGTGGGCTTGATGACACTTTTTTTTTGGCGTTGGCGCAGGTTGACAAAGTTCAAGTTTGCTCTCTTTGAAACAATCGTGGACCTGCAATCGAAATTAAAAGTCCTAACCTTCACTGAATTAAATCACGCCCACAGAGCTTATCGGAGCTTTACGTGGAATATCTCATCGAATAAATAACTTTTTGTTTTTAATACTTCAAGGTAATGTAAGGATAAAAGTTTTTAACTTTCTTTACTATGCAAAATGTGTGTATTAAACATATGAGCAAAAAGTACTTTTATATCTAATGACATTTAAATTAGTATGTTTAGCAAATTGACGCTTGGTTGAATTGATAATATTATGCTTTAAAAAAATAATGTAAGAGTCAAATATCCAGTTAGAAAAATACAAAAACGGGAAGGAAAATATAATTCTGGTTTTTTTTATAACATTTTATATCTTGAAAAGTGTTGATGCTACTGTTGAGAGGATATTTAATATAATTGTGGATGTTAGCTTGACATGAAGAATCAAACAAATATGGAAACACTAATAATTTGTAAGGGCGGAATTTTTTTTACTCGGTAAAATCCTATACGGCAGCCAAGGAAAAAAAAAGGATTTTTTGATTTTGAATTAATGAAAGGGGTTTTTTTTTCGTTTTGTCATTTTTTTACTAAGCTATGAACCCTTCTTTAATTATATATCCACCTTAACAACACACCTGGATATGTCAACGTCCACTTCAAGATTATTTTCTTCTTATAAAAAATACTGAATTCCAACTGATACAGTTTCAAAAAAGGGCATAATGAATACCAAGACAGGTAATGACCGTGAAGAACGGTGTTATTAAACAAATCTCTAGCTGAAAGCGAATAATTTTTACCCACACAGCTAATTACTGCATACTGTAGGTGGTACAAGTATGGAAGCTGAGCTATTGAGAGCGTTCATGAAGCAAATTCTAGAACCCAAAATGGTGTGGTCTGAGAGACATTTGAATGTCAAGATCGAAGATTTCGATCAAAGCTTGTCAACGGACGTCAGTTATTTCAGTGTGGGCTGGGGAAAGTTCATTGTCCGATTTTCAAGTTCAGATCGAAGGGTTTCAAATTAAAATAAATTATATAAAGGTAATACCGAATATATATTTTTATTCAAAAGTTCTTTTTGTCATATTTTGAGGAAAAAATCAACATAATAAAAGAATGTTTAACTATTAAGTTGTTTCTACTGGCGTAGCTAAGCCTAAGTGGGCCCCCTGATTGTTTCTGAAGACACTATAAAATAGACGCTGGTAATAATTTACTGAATGTACTTCCACGTAATTAAAATGTCTTCTTGGTTAGTAGAATCTTTCATTCTGTACATATCTAAAGCAGGTAGAATTTAATATAATTACCTATAAAGTTAATCGTGCATATTTATAAAAATTTATAACAAATTTATCATTTGAATTAAATGGCACTGATCTAGATAAAATATATGTTTTAGTTCAAAATTTTACATAAAAGCTTTTTTGGTTAAAATTCTGTTTGCACTCTTCAATAAAAATCACTGAAATCATTAAAAATTATTTAAAGTAAAAGTTTGTTCGATCAGTTTTTCATTGGTTGATCAAAATTTTCGTTTATGAATAAAATGTCATATTAATAAAATGAAGATGTTCAAATTTTGAAAAAAAATTAATTAAAATTATATGCTAACAAATAGGGTCGTAGAAAAAAAAACTATTGCTTTCATGAGACTGTCAATTGAAAGGAAATGTGATTTTATCCATGAATTTTAAGGGAAAATGTACAAATAACAGCAATTTTCGAATTTTAGATACTTTGCATCTTCTAATTTCAACTAATAAAAATAATTATTATTACATGACATAATTACACTGTTCTTTCAAGTGAATTAGGTTATTTGAATTTTGTTTTTAATGTACACTAAAAATTGAACGATTCAATGATTTTTAGGAAAAGAAAGCTAAAAAATTATTCAATCCAATACAATCCAAAGTAATTCTCACGCGTTTAATCTTCTAATTCTTTTTAAAGGAAATAAACAACACTATTTTTATTCTTAGTTTTGGCGTTTACCTACTTCAGCCACGAGCCAATGAGTTAGAATAATTTTCTTATTCGTAACAAGCGGCTAAGACATGCAACACCCTCAAAAGGTCAAATTTTAAAAATTCTTCACCCGTGTATTATCTAATGGGTCAACCTAGGAAATAGCGGGTTCGATTAATTATAATTTCGATGAAGTTGCCGTCCAACTAAACCGATCACTTATAATCTCGATGACCGCTTGACCGCCACTTCCCAAGAATACCCTTATCGAAGCATAAACGTGAATTAATAGATGATGTACTCTGTGAATAAGTTATTCGGTGTCACAGGAAGAAGGGAAAGTGAAATGTATTTATAGATACTTTACCTTTGACTTAGAGGTGGCCATCGGGAAAATAAATGAAGTAAATATTTGTTTTTGACAAAAATATTACTTATTTTCCTGGTGTGTTTATTAGTTATACTTTGGAATGAAAGATAGAATAGAATAAAAATAAAGAATTAAAATTATTCTTTTATTCATCTCTCTTGATTAATAGTATTGCTTCATATAAAATAGCATGCGATTTCAGAAAAATGAGAATTCTATCCTTAACAAGGAAACAAAATCAGTAAGAAATAATAATTACAAAAGGCTTAAAATGTAAATGAACCTATCAAACTTTCTGCACAATTACAGTTATTTCTATGATATATTCAAATAAGAATAATATATATTATTCTTTGGAATATATATAAAATATTTTAAAGATTATTATAATCACTTTATAGAGAGAAATTTTTGTAGCCGTAAATTTAACTAGATTCATACTAAGTTATTCCATTTATCTGTTTTTAAAAAACAGTGAAGCGAATGAATAGTTTAAAAAATAATAATCGTAAATAATTTGCAATTTTGTGTTGAATTTTCTTAAAAATTTCTTTTCAGGGGAATTTTATCTTCGTGAATTTTTTTATTCAAAACGATTATTGTATTTTTCCCTCTAAAACATTATTCATTTGGGTAATATTCTTACAAACCGGTGTTCTCAATCGTCTGCTTTTAGGCTAATGTTTGAAACTCATAAATTTGATTTAAGCGAATATTTAGTTCATATTTTTTATACACAACAGTAATTTTGAACTGTTCATGTAAGTAAAAATATCATAGTTTTAAAATTCTTTGCTTTTCTGAATAAGTTACTGGCATATTTTCGTGCAATAAATGAGTTTTTCAACAATGCATCTATTCAAATCTTTCTTAACAATCGAAATAATCTAATGCATTCAGCCTATAAATTCATTTTATATCATGGTACTGCTAGTATCCGCCTACGATACAAATTAAATACACGTATATTTTCTAGTTCAGTTTGTTGTTTGAACAATAGTGAGATTCAAATGAAAAATTTTGCACCATTTTAAAACTTTTTTTTAAAAAAAAATTGTTGAAGTTTCTTAACTATTTTGATAGTCATCATCTAAACTAGTTTATGTTTATAATATAGCATTTAAGAGTATATTGACCTGAAACCTTTTCTAAACTGTTTTAATTCCCAATTGTATATTTTTTAGTGTCTTTATCTGTATTGTTTCGAAAGGTGTTTGGAAAATGCTATGCATATACAAAATTATATGTAGAAACAAAAATCGGACTAGTAAACTTAAAGTATTTTTAAAACAAATTATGTTTTAGACAAAGGAAATCAACAATAAGATGAGAATAAGGTTAACGTAAAATTTTGGAATTACGGTACGATTAAATGAGAACATATGAGTCCTTGAGATTTAGTTTTCAAATTGTAATTCGTGTATTATTTCATAGTAGTCTTGTACGAGAACAAATTTCTCCTATAAAATAATGTACGAATAAATCTTTGGAAAATCAACAGAATTTCCCATTTAATTGAAGAATTTGAAATTGACAACTATACGAAATAAATATAATTTTAGGATATCTACTTCTGAACTAAGAAGCAAAGTTTTAAAATTAAATGGTTAGAATTCGTAACCAGCGTGTCTTGAAAAAGAAGAAGCCACGAGTTTTATTAAAATTGTATTCGTATTTTGAATCATTCAATAAATCCTAATTCTAAGATAATCCTTTTTATTTTATGATTAAATGTATTTGATCACTTTTTTATTTATATTTTATTCTATCAATGATCTTATTGTAAATTCAATTATATCTGGAATAAAAGCTCTTCGTTTTACGAAATATAAAATGTTTAAATTTTTAGGAAGAAACTTATAAAGGAAATTATTTGCATAGTATTTTTAGAAATTGTTGCCATCATAAGTTTGCTATCCATAGAAACTGAAAATAAATTCAATTTAAAGGGAAATTAAAATAAATACTATATTATTATTTAATGCTTAGATTAATATTTAAGCCCAAGTTACACTTGTGAAATCAGAACAAATAATCACAAATTATATAACATATTAAACCTACATACACATATATATGTATATGTATGTATGTGTCTGTGTATATGTTTATATTTATATAAATACACACACACACACACATATATATATATATACTCGAAGAGGCTTATTTGCTCAGATTTTTCTTTAACTATGTGGGAATGAATATATGAACAAATTATGGTTTCGAAAGTATCTGTTATATATTTCTAAATCTCTAAATTATAAGGATATGCACAGTATTTAATTATGATGCATGTTTTTGCTATCTTAATTTAACATTCGCTATGTATGATTTCCCTACACAATTTCAGTAGAGTATATATATTTAATAACTTCTCTACCAGGAGGACTCTAATGCTTATATATGACAATTAAAAATGTTGAAAAGTTTTCTTTCATATTTTGAAAATATTTATTTGTCGTAGTTTGTATTTTAAAATAACAAATGAAAAATAATAATGTGGATTTTCATCTTGAATCAATTAATTGAGGATTCTGAAATGGTATCATTACATAACAACATGCTTACGGAATGTTATTTTTTATTATACACTCACTTCCAAAAGTTAAGCACAGAGAGGAAAATGCTAATTTCCGGAAGCCAATCAGAATGGAAGAGTAAGTAGAAGAAGAGAAGTATGCAAATATGTTAGATAACAGCCAATCGTGCTTTCATGTCAAGAAATATGTAAAAAGGGTAGTTTTATAAGAAGCCAGCTTTATGAAGGGTTACAGAAGTTGATTGTGTAAGTGCTGATAGGAGGTGTTAAAACTTTCGTATAATTTGTTTTCAAGACATACGTGTTTCTATGACTTTCAGAAAATGAATGGAAGATTCTGAGCGCTGGCGTGCTGTGGGGCACATTGAAGCAGGACAGTCAATCACAGATGTTGCTCTTTTCTTCGGCGTTCATCATTCTGTAATTTCACGTTTATGGAAACAATTCCAAACCACACAGACAGTTGTCCGAAGGCCCGTAGATGGTCGCCCAAGGGTTACAACCCCCGCGGA
>BMAV01022516.1:142222-177793 GCA_019973955.1 Trichonephila inaurata madagascariensis
CAAAATACATTTTAGAGACATTTTTAAGCTAACTGTATGTAACGATTCATTGATTCATGAAAATCTCTGAAATCTATTTTATTATTTTAGATTCTTAGAAACTAACTATTATATTAAAAAACGATGAACGTTTTTTGTTTTACTCTTAGCATCAGAATCGTTTTCTTTTTATTGCTTCACATTAATAATTTTTTAATTCTAACTTAATATTTTTTTTATAAGTCATACATCGAAATTTGAAGCTATATCTTATCTGTGAGAAGAAGGGTAAGACAGAACAATAATTTTACACTAAAAAAACCGTGTTCGGGCTATAGAGAGGGGAAAGAAACCTGTCTTAAATCAAAAATAAGTGGAATGGAAAAAATTTCGAAAACGGGAAATTTTTTGGCATAATTTTAGAAATCGCTCACATTGTGAGCCTACAAACACACACACAGAGATGTTGGTGTCATGAGCAAAAGAGAAAGCCCGAGCAACGCCAGGCTAAGTGGTGGAGGGGGGAGAATTCATGTGTGAAGTCTTTAAAAGATATTCTGCATGTTTTCATAATTTTATTCTGTTTTCCAAAAACATTCTGCTTCGCATTTATAATATATGTATTAAAAAAAGAAAAGCAATCTATGCTTTTTAAAATAGGATGTTTTGATTTTATAAAATATTCTGGGATCAAATGATACATAATAAAGCTACCCTCTCAATTCCTTTCTTTTCTTTATCAGACTTTTTTTTTTTTTTTTTTTTTTTTTTTTTTTTTTTTTTTTTTTTTCGTGATTTTTGCTTCTGATGTGATCTTGCTGTAAGAAAGGTTCAAAAAGTGTAAGTTTGTTTGATCATTTCAATCAAACTTATGATCGCAAACTCAATTATTCATAATGATAAGTATCGAAACACACGTTTGTGGGTATTGTAAATATGAAATTTATAACCAAGACACTTTTTTGTTGCATAATTTCAAGGAGCACACCAGTTATTTTCGCCATAGATCAAAATATGAGTTTCTTAAAACCGAAAATACAGGAAATAAAATCAATAAACTAGAACCTGTGAAATAAACTCGCAGGAGTCTACACTTATAATGGAATTATGTACGATAATGTACTACTTTCCTCATCTAGAGCTTCCCACGAAGATTCTATATATTACTCATAGGTTGACACTTCCTGTGTGCTTCCGTTCTTCGGTATATCTTCCAAATTGCTTTTTTTTTAATCTATTAATTGGCATTTGGGCTTGAATGATGGAGTTTAGAACAAGAGGATTATGGAGATTATATCAATTTTCCCTTTCACCTTTCGTAAAAGAATAAGCCACCATTTTATACTTGGTATTTGAGAATGAAATGTATCATTGTTTTTCTCATCAAAAGAATCTCTGTAGAATGAATGTATTTATTAGAACTTTAGCAGTCGTTTAGGATTTATTCTATCTGTACAATAAGTAGTTACGATAAAGATTTTTGTATTTTAATACGATTAAAGAAAAAGAATTACAAATGAGGTTTTGTTCTGTACCTAAGCAAAATAAAAGTTACGAAACTTTTTCAAGCAAAACCAGTATGTGCAACATAAATTTATTGGCTATGGAAATATTTATTCAAAAATGAATGAATAATTATTTCGACAGTTTTTAGACAAAATTGTAAAAATTAAGCTTTGTATTGTCAATTGCTTTTGCTATTGCCAAATTACGGATGTCGAAATAGTTTAATTAAATATTTTGTATGCGTTGATACTTCTTACAAAAGAATTAAATACTTATCTAATGAAAATACAATCTACATATAGGTAATACTTGTTGCAACTATTTTTTTCGCTGTAGCAAAAAGGAAACTTTTCAACAAAGACCCTACAGAATTAAACAGAGCATTTACAAAATGCTTTTCCAATAACATTTTTAAAGAATAGATTAATACACTTATGCTGCATTCTGAAATATAAAGTAGTTGTTTTTAAAACATGATATTTTAGTTATTATATCCTGTTAAATAGCTGTTTGGATTTTTATTGGATGAGGTAAAATTTCATATTCAGCTGTGGTTGGCTGTTTGATGAACGTTTCATAAAATATGTTAAAAAATTTGATGTCAATTGAACTTTTTAAAACTTCTAATTTAAAAAAAAAACTAGTTACTGAAGGAACCATACAGCATTTTATTAGCAATAGATTTACTTAATTTTTGAACTAAACAACTAATAAATATATTTGCATTCCAAATTTTATTAAATATTGAGAATTTTCTTATGTAAAATGTTCTATGTTGTAAATTACATATTGTAAATGACAAAAAAAATCTCAACCACAAATAAGACCCAGTACAAAACTAAATCAAATAAGAATCCAAATTCAACTTTCCTTGAAACCAACTTTTGTAAACAATGAATTCCAATTAAAAATTATGCTTCTATGCATACTAAATTTATTGATTAAATTATAATGTACAGCAGTCTTAAAAAAATTAACTGTTTAGATATATTTGCAAATAAAGTCCATTAATTTTTTTTTGAAGTACTAACAATCAAAAACTGTTTAATCTCAAGAGAAAACTAAACAATCCTTTCTAATTTATGAAGCATCATAGCTGTTTACCAAGCACCAAGCCACATGAAACAGAAGGTCGTCCTTTTGTCTCTTTATTGACCAACATATGATGTTACAGATACTTTACTACTGTGTCCCAGATCACAGACGGCAAAACGATCCCTTGCGGCACTTCAATTAAAACTAATAAAAGAAAAACCAATAGTTGTCGATCGAGTCGAGCCAATGCCTAGTGTCATGTTCCGGAAGTAACCTTGTCTTTATGTCATTATTCTTTTGAAAAGTTTAACGAAGTGTGTCCTTAGCTATACAATGCTGACTGCCACACACTTTTGATTTTGTTTCACACAAAATTGATGTTACGCTTACGATAAAAAAAAATGTTTGTAATTAATAAGATAGTAATAAACAGTTTGCTGTGTTTCCTTGTTTGTTGAGATCAGGTTTGGATTTTATCAGTTCTGGGTTCAAAATCATTTCGTTTTTTTATTGTACTTTCACAAAAGATTGATGCAGTGTGGCGAAACTTACGTTTCAATAGAGAAAACACACACAGAAAATTCGATCAGATTCTTATCTGTAAACAAGAACATTCAATGGAAGTTTTGATAATGCATTTGTTCTATTACAATGGTACTTCAAAAGCTTCCATGTAAAGATGTGTATGTTTGGATATGTGAATAAGAACTTTTTGTTCACTTTGGGCCTTAGTGTTTCGTGGTATTTTTGTTTCCCTTCAAGTCATAAAATCGCTCGGAGAAAACCATTTGAAATGATATTCATTTGATTATGTTTGTCGAAAATTGATAACTGTTTTTATTCCATTTTGAATTAGAAACAGCTTCGTCATTTCATAAGACTACTTTGCATGCTATTGTTTATAAATTACAATAGACTGAATTTACCTCTATGAACAGAAACTAAATTGGGAAATACATTGTGTATTAAATAATGCACAAATATAATGCAATCATATTGAATTTTATGAAATTTTTTCTTCTTTTCTGCTTTCTTTTCTGATAATGCATGCGGGCTTTTAGATTGATAATCGATCTATGTAAATAACATTTTAAGACTATAAGGTTCAACTAAAAACTTTTTGAACATATTTTTCCAATTTACAGGAAATTATGTTACCTTTTACAAATGAAAATATATTTTCCGTTTAATAATTACATTTCTTATGTTCACAGTCTATATTCTTGGGAACGTTCTTCGGCATTTAGCTTTCTCTTTACACGAAAGTAAATGAATTTTTCTTTAATTCTCGAAAAGAATATTATTCTTTTAAAAATTATTTCTAAAAAGTTTAGTAAAAGCTAGATTACAAAAAAGAAACATTCATTTATTTTTTTTTTTTTTTTGCTAAGCAGGCTTTATTGGCGACAACTCACAATATAGACTTAAAAAATGTTATAAATGTAAGTTCCCATTGGTTTTTCGTCTATTTTAGATGTATTATGAAAAAGACTTACTGATAAGAAAAGACCGCGACTTGTTTTAAAAATGTGGTGGTAAAAGGTTACCAACGGAAATATTCCGTTTAGTGTCTATTGTATCATTTTTGGCGAATTTATCACTTGCGCTTGTGAAACGGAAAAGTACGTATTTTTTTAGTTTTATTTTTATGCGTTTATTATATGATGTTCAATTTTGTACTTAAAATTCTCATTCCTTCCCCCTCCTCACCCCCCGAAGGACTGTTTAATTATTGTATTTTCATCTTAAATTTAAGGTTTCTTTTGTATTTTTTTGTCAATGAAATGTTTTAGTGGTACAAATGTTGAAAATAAGAATTATTCTGCTTTGGGGTTAGAGAAAGAGAGCTGCAATTCAGAAATTGAGAAAAACATTTTACTGGTTCCATGTTTTGTAACACAAATGCAAATATGTTTTTTAATTTCCTTTTATTCTAAGTTAAATTACATCCATTTCTATGGAACAGATATTACTACTTACTAGAAAAAAAAAGTGGATTTGGAGTCGTATAAAAGTATGATACCACATTAACTTCAACTCCTAGAGGGAAAAAAAACTTCAGCATACTTATGTTTGTCATTATTTTTATTACTTAAACAAAGGTGCATTCGTTTCATAGAGTACTTTTTCATATCCAGATTGCATGTAATGTTTTTATGATGTTGCAATTAGATGATTATTAAGGCTAAGTGTATATTGATTCATTTTATACACCTATAATTTGTTATCATTTATAAGTTTATATTCGATTTTTTTTTCTAGCTTAAGATAGGTATATGATTGAGAAAAAATCAAGTTGTTTATTTTTATGTGCTATATTAATCTATGAAATGGAAATTAATATTAGGAATTAAATGTAATGCAGACCAATATTGTTTACGAAGCCATAAAAGGAAATTATTGCATTAGTTGAGCTTTATTTTTTAGTAATCCATTGTAAATAATCCTTATTTTCAATTAATAAATGTGTTTTTCTCTTTTAATATTCCATAATGCTTTATAAACAAATTATAAATTATGCATTTTATTTTTCTTTAAACCAATAAGCACTTATCAACAGCTCCCTCAAACTGCATTTTTTAAAATTTATACAGAATTTATTTTTTATTTATTTCAAAAATAAATAAATAAATAAATAAAATACGCTAAATAAATTTCGGTAACTTTAAATTTTTAGATGTTTTTGTTCTTTATTTCTGGATATATGTATTTTCTTTTGTATGTATCTGCATAATACTGCGAATAAAAAAAATATATATAACATTTTTGAAACATTATTTCTTTCTAAAACAAATACTAAAGCCAATAATTGCCTTTGTCCATAACACTGTAAATGATTGACACCATTTTGAAAACACCTCGAAATAATTATAAAAATTCCAAAGATGCACCTCAACAAAGCTAGTACGGACAATGAATTAAAAATTCATACTTCAATAGATTTCCATTCAATCATAATCCAAAAAAAAGTTAACCTATTTTTTTTAAATTATCGTAATTTCCATTGATCCTTTTTACCACAGATTTTATTCAAATCATCCTTAACAATACCTCGCCTCACAGACCTCAATACTCCATTGCTGTGTTCTGAATTTACCACCAACTGTTGTTTGCGTACAATCTTGACGGTCACTAAACACGCCTTCAACAATGAAGACGATATCGATACACAACTCATCTTCATCGATAACGAAGTTCCATCCCCTTGTTAACACGGAACAGAACCATAGTAATTAATCAAACATCGTTAAACTCATTTTGGTTAATGAAGATGATCGCCCAGACAATGAAAGTATGTTTTTTTCTCTCTTTAACTGATAAACAATAAACTTATTATCCAGCTAAAGGAATCGCGCTGGAGTTACGCTACTTTTTGAATCCAGTTGGATGGGTGAAGGAATGATTAGAAATATAATAATGGTGGTGCACATTGTTATTTATGAATAGCTTAGCAAACGTGTGTGTGGCACACGTGCTCAATACTGGACAATTCTTCATTATCTGACATACATTTAACAGATTTATTGATAACGATGAACAATCTGTGTGTATGTGTGTGGTATAGTAGGTACCCCCATTTTTTCATAGAGCACCTATGGAAGTATGTGTTCTATTCACAAACGCCATTTTTTGCTACATTCCAATTTTATAGAACATTTTTTTTATTAAAAGGAATTTAAATTGGAGAATTATTTTTTTTTAGACAGGGATTTTCTTTCATTATTAACCTGTTTATTTGTTCACCGAAAAATAACTAGATTCTGATTTTGTTGTTGTGATTCTTCATTTGACCTTCAATTGTGGAGAATTCTTCGCAAAAGTACAATGGAATCTGTTTTTTCCGAAAGTAGAGCATTTGAGAAAAGATTTAGAAATAAAAATACGTTAGGGAATTTATTTTTCATTTCATTTTGATTTTAAATAATCTATTTTTTAAATTCCGATTATATTGTGAATCTGGCAGGTTTAAATGTAATTTTTTTTTTTAATAATCAACATAAATTTAGAAATAATTTACATTAAATTTCAGCCTTTTCAAGTAGAGTGGTTGAAAAAAAAACAATTTGAGAATAAATCTCGTGGTGTTTTACAGAGAGGAAAGACATATTAATTCCTGACAATTGAAATCATGGTGGATTTTATGCACTAAATGGCTTATTAAATATTTGAAATAAAATATTTAAACAAGAAATATAATTATTTGAAAAGCAGCCACAGCATTTTTTTTTATAAATAATAAGGTAATAAAAAAAACCCCTTTATTTTAGTTAACCATGGAGTTGAAACAAAAATACCATTTAGAACAAATGTTACAAATAATACAATCAAATACAAATTATCGGAAGTTTTTCTCTGAATATTGTATATATATATATATATATAGAGAGAGAGAGAGAGAGAGAGAGAGAATCTGAGAATTGTGTATGTGTGTGCTCCTGTACTAACTTTAAAAAGTTATTGTGTATGCTTTGATTATTATTTTAGAATTATTTCTATCATTTACATACTAAATTATAGTTTCTTTAATTGTTACTATTTGATTTTCTTGCTCTAAAGGTGTTCCATAATAAGGAAAAGATTATACTATCCTTTGCAAAATTAGTGCATTGCACGTTCAGAGAATTGCACTGCTTGAGGTTTATTTTAAATGTAAACTATATGGAAGATGTAAAAAATTTTGGTATCATAAATATTTAGAGGATGCAATACCAAATAAAGATATACTTTATCATGTGAACTCATTCGACAATTTCCCGAGACAGGTTTGGTGGAAAACAAACTCAGAATTATAAAGCCGAAAGTTATTACTTCAAACTTTGTACAAGAAACTTAACGAAGGTTAATGCTATCTCCCCATGGATCCGTGAGGTATTTGTCGCAATAAATAGGTACATCCCGTGTATCATCTCATAAGCCTTTAAAAACTTTGCGTTTTTGCACTTTAAAGCGGAGTTATTGGCACCGGACAAGGACAGGCAGCTTTATCATTGCCTTTGGTTCTAGAGATTTTTTTGCAACACTATTGATGTTTTTGAAGAAACATTTTTATCCTATAAGAGGCATAATTTCATTTAAGCGTTCACGTGTGCTAGTAAAATTCTTGCATTTGAGCAACGATTATTCCTCATTAAAGTATATAAAAACCTTTGCATTCTCTTAAAAAGTTGTCGTATGATGTGCCTGATCTCGCAAATGCTTTATTACATTGCAACAATTGAAACAAAATTGTGGATAACAATTCTTATGAAGTATGTAGTAGTAAGCGAAATAAGGAACTTTTAACTAAGCTAATTCAGTACATTGGATTCAATACCATTTTTAATTATCTTTCAGCATAAAATAACTCTCAAATATTAGAATTTCTTTTCCAAAATCAAATATAATATCAAGGGAAAATTAGCCAAAACATTTTTTTAGAACTCAATCCCCTCAGATGCATTTTAAATTCTTAGAAGGAATAATTTGTCAAGTTCTACGCAGTGTGATGATATTTGTTTTCCAATTCTTTTCATTTATCGAACGTTTGTAGGGCAGCATTTGACAACTCTACATTTCTTACCTGTCATAAAGCATAATGACAACTTAAACAGAGAAAGAAAAAGACATTTTTAGAATATATTTAACATTACTGGAGCTCAATTTTACGAAGTACAGAAAGTCGCGCAACAATAAACATTTTTAACTCCTATTTTCGATTGACAAACTTTTAGAATGCACGGAAGGAAATCTATTTTAGGTCAAATGGATGTTAGTGCGGGCCATTATAATGTTATTCTTTTGTTAAAGTGCTGCTTTACTTTTCATCAACTGCAGTTCACCCAAAATTCTATTGTTACAAATAACTAACTCCTCAAAGTAATGACGGCGAAATTACTAAATGTGATTTCAATATTGCGAAATGGTTTTCGTGAGTGAACAGAGAAAAATTGAGTTTCGTGATAGTAATGAGATCATAATTAAAATTCTGTTATTTTCTACTTTATTATAAACTTGTTATTACTATACTTACTGAAGATATTATGCAAATTACTATACATAGGAGATTTAGTTACTAAGAAGCAAATATATGATTATAATATTTGTTTTTCATTTATGAATTGAGGATGAAGCTGTATTTAAAATTTTAGGGAATATACTTACAGATGCAGATTGGAATTTTTAATAATTTTTGGTAAACTGAATTTCTTTTTTAAATTATAAATAATTATTGAAATAATAAAACATTGCAGGACATTTCAATTATACTGTGTAAATATTTGTAAAGTATATGAAATTATTAAGAAAATTTTAAGAAATATGTAGTAATTTTTGATCGACAAGCAAATTTTCAAGACTGCGTCACCTAAAATAAAAATATATCAAGAAAAGCTTTTTTATTATTATTTTCAAATCATGTCTAAAAATAATAAAGAGCGTTATATATTACGCCATCCTTGCCCTTAATGAAATTTAAATTTTATAATACACGAAAAGAATAATTTTGTGTATGTTTTTGTTCATTTTCCTTTGAGATGCAGTGCAAAATATATATATATATATGATGCGTTTGTTACAGCAACGTACAGTGAGTTTTCATTACCGGCACCTCAGATATCATATCAGTTTTACTGCTTCAAACGAGTTTCATGACAATTTTCATGTAATACGTTTTAAAAAAAAATAAACTACTTTTTTCTCCTTCAGCCGTAAATATTTCAGAGGATATGAAAGGATACGAGTGAGCATTCAAGCGAAAAGTTTCACGAAAGACAAGTTTTGGTAGAAAATTCTTCTTAACGAACACATTATTTTTTTTAAAGAAGTTATTCTCGTTACTTCGAAACGTCATTAAGTACAATATGAACTTCGAATATAGTTTTCAAGGTCTTTCAAAAAAACAAAAACAAAAAAAACCCTACATTTACAGCATATAAAAGCTATTTAGAGAAAAAATTGTTTGCATGTATGTATGTATGTTTGATCTCGCCAACTCCAATACACCATCATTTTTGTCAAATCCATTACTTTAGAAGAAACAAAAAGTACCTGGTACTAAGTCGTCATACCAAAATAGTTTTGTTTGTTATTGAATGATATACTCAATTAAAGTAAAACCAGTTTAAATCGCACATACAAAAACAATGGTAGAGCATTGTTCAGATACATTAGCGAAATAGATTAAAGCTTTGTTTCCCGTTGACCACGTGTGAGTGCGTGTGTAATTATAGAACTAAAAAAATCAGGAACATAGATTATACTAACTGTATAATATAGATTTTCAAAAAAAGAGAGAGAAGCAAAAACGAAATATACAAATACCTTAGAATGCGTGATCTTAGATAGTTTAGAATAATAAGGCTACGCACGTTTTTTCTCAAAGTAATCTGTATTATTTGTCACGTTGAATTAATAAAATAGTAAAGGGTGTGTAATTTTCATATTTGACTAATGTAAAGCTCATGTTTTATTTGACCATTCATTTTTTTTCTATATTTCATCGCATTATATGCGATTCTGGGTAACAGGAAACAGTTATATTAGATCTTGCCAACCCAATAGTTGTCAGCTAATTTTTTACAATATAATTTACACGAAAAAATAGGTAAGCCGAACTGAATTTAGAACGCATTTGCGAGTAATAATTTAGACTGAACAAATAAAATTACGTACTTCCTTATTATCTAGTTTAATATTTTCAATCTCAGTTATATATATATATATTATACATGAGAGATTGATCTCTGTGTGTGTTAGTAATTTATTATATTTACTTACAGCTGTTTTGAATGCGCGGGGAATGTACTAGGTCTGCAATGGTAAAATACCAATCCGCAGTCCATTAGAAATAAAAAATAATAATTGTTTTGATTTCTGGCATATTAAAAATATTTTTATCACATGAATAGCCTTTTAGAATTTTTTTTTATTTGATTTCATGAATATGTCCGTAATAACTAAATTTAATCAACACCAATAATAACAAAGTAAAAATATGATATTTTCAGCTTCATATAACTCAAATAGAAATTCATTGCTTCTGATTTTGTTATGAGATTCAAAGGCTAAATCTGATTGAAAATTGAAATAGATTACATTCTTTTGTAAGGCATTTTATCAATAAATACTTTAAATTTGAATGTCCTGTTTTGATTACAAAAATAAATTAAATTACTAATGTTTGAGAGCATATTTTTCATATTTTGCTTAAAATATAAGAAACTCATACGAAACCTAGTTATATTCCTTCTGTTTTACAAACGTGTAAGAAATTTTAAAAATCCGATGTATTTCAGCTTTTAAAATTAGATCAGCAAATTTGTAGGGAACTCCCATTAACCATAATCGAATTTAGCATTGTTGCCATATTAATATCTAAAACTATTATTGGTTTGAATTTAAATTTAAGGAACGTTGTCAAAACGTACTAAAATAAAACAATACATTTATTTGCAGACAATTATTCTTTTATTTAATTATTTCATATATCAATTATTTCGAACGTAATTTTTTTAAAAAAAATAACCATACGATAAAAATGTTTGCTACTCAAATAGAAACTTTTATCGTTTATCTTTAATTAAGTGGAAGCTGAATTAATGATTAATTCTACAGAAATTAATAGTGATATTTTGTGTCTCATATTTCTATCCCCGTTATGTCTTTTAAACGTTCGTAAAAAAATTGAACCTTCTCATATTCTGATGGGAAAGCTTAAAAGAAAAAAACTTTTAATAGAATAACTAAGTGTTCAATATATAAGAATTTTTCAAATGAGAATGTAAATAAATCCTGCTCTGAGTTGTGTTTTATGGAGGAATTGATTAGATGGTTCCACTTCTTTGACCATGCAGTCGCTCTCTTATTCCGTTATTATGCAATTCCAGATCCTTAATAAAGGAAAGCAAAGTTATTTTCCTGCTACATTATATCCCTGTAAACGATCCGTTAAATTGTATTTCTACTTTGTTACCCCTGAGATATTTTTTCTCTTGTCCTTTCTCTCATATTCCGAATATAGGTTCTTGACCTACAAAAGAAGTACAATTCTTAATTGGCAACTCTTACAATTTTGGCGATTACCGTTCTGTTCTGCTCTGAAAGAACTTTTTTGAAATCGGATTTGATTATGATGGGCTTAAATTTTTTGAAACAGAGGAGTCAATTCTTCAGCTTACCTTTTTTGGGCAGTTTAGTCTCAGACAAAAAGTGCACAAAAATATCAATTTTTAATAAGGGTAAAATAGGTTAATAGTCATAGTTTTGAAAACTGTTTTAGTTATTATATTGTTATACAAGATATTAAAATATCTTTTATAGCTTATCCCTTGTGAGTCATTTTTTTTTAGTTTAGAGGACACTTTAAACTCTTTTCTCAAACCTAGGTAATTTTAACCATTTAGTAAGAAAGTGGGTTTTTAAAAGAAGAAAACTTGTTTGCTTGAAGGACAGAATTTTCCTAATCCTTCCAAGAGTACATAGTTTATTTATTTTTTCAAAACCGTAAAATCCGGAGTATAACGCGCATCGCCGTATAATGCGCACCTATACTTTTAAGCTGCATTTTTTAATTTTTAAGTATATTCGCCATATAACGCGCACCTCCTTTTTAACGAAGAAACCTGAAATGTACTAGTGTAGTGCTCTTATGTTTTGATGTCAATTATTCGAAGTATTATCCCAGGCTTTTGGGAAATAGTATACTTCTAGAACTACAACAATTAAGTTCATGAGGAATGTTATTTATTTTAAATAAACAGTATTTCGATCTATGTAGAAGTCTAATTTTTTTTTTATGTTTATTCTTTCTATTATTTTTAATGCTCTCCATTTTATACCCGGCGTATTACGCACACCCATAAATTTAGATCTTACTTCTTGTGTTAAAAGTGTGCGTTATACGCCGGATTTTACGGTAGATCATTTCCAATATCAAATAAATCATAATGATAGACATATTATAAATTGGCAACGGATAATTATATGTTTTTTTTTTTATTTTCGTATAATCGTTCGTTCATAATTCGTATCGTTAATGTATAAGTAAATTAATCAAGCACAACACAAATAAATATCAACTGAAACTTAATTCCCAATTTTATTTTGTAAATATTCAAAAAATATTCCTTATCAATTTCTCTGTTATAGTATTCAGAAATAAGTCCTTGATTTCCTTTTAATTCAAAAATTCTCATGATCTTTTGAAACCTAATTCATCAAAACAATGAATGTCTCTACTCTTCTCGCATCTTTTTTCAACGTATCCCAACACACATATGTGTGTAAAGATGATTCAATGAGTAGTAATCATCATGACCTCATCATATGTCGCTTGATTCTTCCTTCTGAGATATATCATTAAGAATGAACTCTGCTTGATCTTTGGTATTCAGTAACCTCTGGTCTCTACCGTAAAACTCGTCTATTGCTATTGGACTTGATTTTGAAAGTTATTATTAACGTACCTTTTTATTTGAAGTTTCAGCTTAGATTTTTCCTTTTTTTCCTACTTGATTCCCAAGAACCTGCAATATATTTGGAAAAGCTTATTAAAAGTAATTTTATATTTTAAGAAGGAAATTTTGCACTTGTGTATTGCACCTTAATGTAGAAAAAGAAAGAAGAAACACAATTTTAAAAACCATGTGTTATATACAAACAGTTTTCAATCAAAAAAAGTTGTAGCAGTTAGAGAGAGTGGTTTTTTTAGCATTTATAACGATTAAATAACTCTATTTGATATTCATAATATACAAATTACCAAAAGAAAAAGTTTTATTTTAATTAATCTTTATACCTGTGGTTTTCCTAAACTTAATATTCCTGTTCATGTATATATGTGTTTCAATATATATATATATATATATATATATATGCGTGCGTGCGTTACAAAGATTAGATTTTTGTGAAATTGTCCAGTCTCTCCCCCTAGGGATAATTCGTGCTACAACAAAGGGCGAGAGTTGCTCTGCTTGAAAACCACTGAGTTACACTGAATAAAATAATCAGTATTTTAACAAAAATTGACAGAATCAAATATTTTGATAAAGCCAAACATTATTCCATGCATTGGGATTTGAAAAACCAGCCTGCCAATTTTACCTACAATTGTAATAATTATTGGCTTACGCATTCAGCGCTATATTGTATCTAATTTTTCTAATTAAAGCACTACAAATAGTTTATCCGATAAAATTTGAGATAAGAAACTGTATGCCGATAAGAATAATGTTATTTAAAATAGTAAAAAATATTAACGAGAATATAATTATGTTAATCTCTAAACACATAGTTTCAAAAATTTTCTTTCTCTTCTTGCCTTAAATCTAATTTTAATTTGTGATACGGTCCCTGGATGAGCTTCGGTATAGTAGGTCATATGACCTTTGACTCATTAAGGCTTTCACTGCGCAGCCAACCGTGCACGTGACACAGTAATTTGAAAGTATGATTTATATATAGCAATTCTTTTAAACTAGAGTTCCAAATGAAAAGAAATCTTTAAAATATAATTCTTAAAATAATACTCAAGGTCACTGGCATCCTCTCATCCGCTTCAATATCAAATAAAATGACTGAGAAGCAGTGAATAACCTTAAGAGAGATATCTTTAAATAGTCACGATAATTTTTTTAATTAAATTATACTTTTCGAAACTGTGCTATAGATATGATATCGTTGTTATTCTTCATTCGTTTTTGCTTTATTTTTATGTCTTTTTTTAATTAAGATACTTAAATAAAGTTAAGAAAAATGTTATTAGCAGCCAGTGGCGTAACGGAGAACACTTGTCCACCCCAACCCCCTGCAAAGTCAGGTTTTGGGTCCCCAAGTTGAATTTTACAAAGGCGACAGAGTCAGGCGATGCGGGGGTGTACGTTACGCCACTGTTAGCAGCTAAATATCATTCCGAAAAAATTTAACCAGAATATATGTCTTTAGTAAACTTCCTCGTGATCTTTATACATGCCAATGTAATAAAATGTTTCCCACATTGTAAATAACATTAATTCTTTGATAGATCGCATTATTCGATTAAACAAAATGATAAAAAATAAATTCCGTTATGGGAAAAACAGAAATTAACAAAAAATGTCGGTTTCATTTAAATTTGAGCCCTTAAGGTATGTTTTGTATTCCAATTAAAACAAATTACCGTTCCTCTGAAAGTGAAAAATCTGCATTCCGTACTCTGTCCTTTTATAAGGTTATATTTCAGGGACTAAGATAATTTTTGTCCTCATTGCACTTTGTTAGAACCAGTTTCGGCAAAAACGCTTTCTTATTGATTACCTAAGAGACGTTTGAAAGGAAAATCATATCTTTTTTTCCCCAAAAAATGTGGTTGCGAAAAAGGAAGTTCTGACATTTTAGTTTGCAAACGGAAGTGAAATAGAACATTGGATCTACAAAAAAAACTTCTTCCTCTAAAGAACTATCTCTTTGGAAAATGTCTCTCTCTCTCTTTATAAATATATATACACAAACACACGTATATAAATTTATATACAAAAAACATGTAAATTTATCTCTGAAACTCAAAATTTTTTTGTGCAGATATTTAATTTTATACGATGCAGGTACCAAGGCCATATAAGTATGACAACGTAAACAAACTTCTACGTCAGCCAGTCTGGTGCTAAAAGCAAAGCAAAGATGGCCATCAACTTGAACATTTATCCAAGGAGGAGTTGTGCGTCGGCATTCGTTTTTTATAGAGCAAGGTAAAAAACGTGATATTCATCGTAAAATGTTGAAAATCTATGTATAGTATGTCGCTAAAAGACAAGTGTAGGTGTGGTGCAATGCATTTGTGTTATAACTGAATGATGACAGAAGTGGCTTGAGTGGGTGGGTGTTTATTAACGTTGCACTATGAAGCAACACGAGGGCTATTGGTGTGCCGGACCTTGTAATTTGAACCTCGGTCAAGTGACAAAGACGGCCCCTGAGCTAGTGCCCCTCCCCAAACTACCACATCATTCCAACAATAGGACTTTGAGCCTCGACAGATTTAACATGCTTCTGGTAGATCAACAGCATTAAATTTAGTATCGTCGATACCATGATTAATAAAGATAAAAGAATGTAGTTGCATGACATTGCAAATGATTTGAATCAAGTAATGTTCAAATAAATGGTCGATTTGCTCTAAGCACCGGACGAATTGAAGCAAAAAATTGTATAAGCCATTACACTTGTGATCTGGAAATCTGAAACACAGAAAAACATTTTAATTAGCTATACAAAAAAAAAAAAAAAACTCTGAGTTTTAGAGACAAATTCCTCTTACTTTTTTAAGCAACCTTGTGTAGATGTATGTAACCTTTTGTAAGAATATTTCACATAGGGAATAAAAGGTCTTTGTTTTTATAAGGGAATGTTCTTTTTAAAATAGAGTGTATAACTTTAATTACACATGTTATATTTATCGCATTTTGTTTTATCTATCTAATTGTCAATACAATTAATTGGTTAGTTTAAAATAGCTTACTTTAAAAATTACGAATCTTTCATTTCATAATTGGTAAAATCATTTCAAAATTTTCTAAAATATTCACTCTGATATTCTTAAATTTATAATTAAATAAATGTTCAATATATTTCCTCATATGCTTAATCTTAATCTCCTCCACGAAACTGTCTGTGATAAAAGTAGGTATATTTCCGTATAAAATATCTCTTGAAATAGTTTCGCAAAGACATCAACGAGGAAAAAACTGTTAGGACCGTCATACCGCCTCCGAGAGGAATGTTTTTTCGCAATGGAATCATTTTGGGACACCCAAACTAGAATGTACCTGTAGGCAATTTCACTCCAGGCACTATAATTATAACTGTGAATTTTTCTTAATTATCCATGGGAGAGTTTATTCTTGGGTTTCTGAATAACGAGGAAAGTGATTTCAATTAAATGGAATGAAGTAACAAGTAATATTCACACATTTCAGTAGCAGTAGGTGGTATTTTTTTATTGGCGTTTTGATACTATAAATCTTGCGTTTTGTGTGTGAAACTGCATTAAAAGTCCTGAAAGTGAAATATTTATGTCTGAGATTGGAACAGAGTGTCGAAATTGAGTTCCAATGGATTCATGTTCTTTTTACTGGTTTTAGTGATATAATTAGGTTACATATGTTTCGATATCATTCTATAAATTGCAAATAAATATCTTTAAAAAGAAATAAATGGATGAATTCCTTTTGAAGTATATATTAAAATTTACTATACAATTTCCCGAAAGCATATTGAAAGTGGATTCTTTAGTTTTAAATTCTTTCCAAATTTATCTGTGTGCTTGAAGCATATTAATATTGTTTTGTATTTTCTTTAAAAAAATGGCAGAGATAAAAATATAGAAGTTGTATTTTTATGAATGTTTGTTTATTTATTTTCTTGATTCATTCTCATGCTTCCTTCTGTAAGAAATATAAATAAGAGCTTAGAAACTTTTTTTTAACGTACGTAATCAAAAAATGCTGAAACGCTATGGAAACAATAGATTGATGAATTTTCATCATGAATTTGTTTTTCAAAACTCGGAATTCATCGCGAAATTAATAAAAATAATATTTACGTTTTAAATATTAAACACATGATACTACTTTTTGTAAACAAAAAGCGTTTAGTTTTGATAATACGAATCGATTTTTTTTAAAAGTAAGGGAGCACACAATAAACCATTCCTCATTGCTTGAAATTTAGGAAATAACGTGTCATACTTTATTTTCATCCGTCATAAAATAACCCTTTTGACATAGTTTTTACAAGAACTTATGCAAAGAATATCTTGGGGGAAAAATGAAATTAAATAAGGTTCACAGAGTTCAATACACTCAAAAAATAAACTGAATATGAAAGTAAAAAGCTCATTCATTGTACAACAGATTCGGAGCTCAGAAACGCATTGTCAGACCCGATTTCGTAGAATATCTAATATCTAGAGATTTCAAGATTATGAAAATGTCGGATTCACATCATCATCTCTCGCCACTCCCTCACTTGATAAGTAAAAGGTACATAATATCAAGATCAACTGTTTCCATCAAGCATTCACCCCACAGAGTTGTTGCTTTTCTATTCTCTTTGTTCTTGTTTAAATGCAATCCTTTATTTGTGTGTTTTTATCGTTTACAAAATATGAGGCGCGTGCTCTCATTTTATTTGGCGTAATGATACAACTAAACAGAGTTTAATTGTGCCAGAGCCAGGCTAAATCGAGAAAAAAGGTATTCAAAAAGATTGAAATTTTGATTTTGGAAGCTCATAAAAGATTTCGGGTTTATATCTCATTATTTTTTATTATTTACATTTGACATACTTTGATTTTCGGTTACTTTTAACAAAACTCAGTGTTTCTGCTATTATATTTTCTGGTATAAACTACAAAGCTGAAGATAACGTTAATTGATTGTTAATGTTTCATTTCCCATTTATCCATATATTTTTTTTTTTTTTGTCAATTATAAGTAACGAATTTAAACAGAGATAAGATTTTGAGTTATTCATCTCCTTTTGAGACAAATTATACAAATGATTATGATATAGGGTTATTGATAACTCTGTACAGGTTTTCGAAGAGCTATAATGAAAAAATTAATCCAGCACTTTCTGCTACTAAATATAGCAGAAAAGAATATTTGAAAAGAAACCGAAACAATTCCAATTTTACTTACATACTTTGCAGGTATTCTATGTCTGAAATTTTGGTTACATGGCAAACATCAATGCGATAGTCCAGTTCTGCCACTCTATTCAACATGATACTATCAACCTTATTGACAGCAGGTGTTGTCCGAAAACTTTGTCTTTTACATAAGGTCAACTTTTCGTACCTCCCTGCCGCGCGGTGTGGTAGTATTGTATGAATGGATTAAAAAAACGATGATATAGTACTATATTGAGTAGAGTGTGGCAGAAATTGACTATCGCATGTCTATGTATGTTGTCTAACCAGTTTCACACATAGAACACCTGTAAAGTTTATGAATAAAATTTGAATTGTTTCTGTATTCTTTTAAAGGTTCTTTTTTAATGTATCCGTCTTAATTTTTTTTACTATAGTAAGAGCCCTGGAGGTAAGTATAGTAAACCCTAGTAAAGCCCTGGTGTAGTTAACCCTGGAGGGAATTGTGAATCATCTTGCATCGCATACAAATTAACATCTTAAAAACCTTGCTTTTATGATTTCAGCACTTTTAAATAGGTTTTAACTTACACGATGTTTTTTTCAATACGATTATATATCACTTTATTGATTGCTGTTTTTGTAGCACATTTTAAAAGATGTATTGATATAATCTCGAACACACAATTTTATCTATTTAGAAACACAACTTTCTAGATTTTTTTTTATTCATGGAGATTGTCTAGCATTGCTAGACAATCTGGGATTAGAAACAACAATAGAAACACAACTATACAAGAACCCCTCTCTTCTAGAAATTGTACTTTTTAACGTCAGACGAATAATTTTTCTCAAAAAAACATCTTGTTTTTCATTCTTATCAATCAATTCATTGTCTGAAAGTAATTTAAAAGAAATTCAGGTCTTTAATTGTCCGCTAAGCAACTCATAGCAAGATATGAATAGGGATATTATGCTCTCCGTTTTATGTATTCTAGCTCTGGAGGGATATCTTTGTTGATACATTGAAACAAGTTGATAGATTGAAATATTTATTTTATCCTTTTCGATTCTAATGATTGTTTCAGAATTAATAAAATAAGCTACGTGTTGTATAAGAACAAACTACTTCGGCAAACAGAAACAAATGCATTGGCGTTAACTGTGTCATCTGAAAGTGGCAGTTGCTCTTATAAACAAGAGCAAAAACTACCGACTCGTTTATTATTTACCTTACACAGAATCGAATGTTTGTAACTATTGCTGAATTGAAGGATATTCGAAACGAGTTTGTAAACGCCACCACGCCCTAAGCATTCAGGCGTGCCGGTAAATATCGCTTATAACGTTAGAAAGGGAAAAAACGAATGTTCTTTTTTTCTGAATAATTTCAAATATCACCAATCGTGCACGCATTCACTTTCGTCGAACGGAATGGAAATTAGATTTTGTTGAAATATGAAATGGAATTCTACTGAAATTCTTGTATCAGCGTCTGTTATGATACAGTGACCCAAATTCGAACGTAGAATTCGAAATTTGTTTTCAAGCCCTTTTTATGCGGATATTAAGTAAATGTTTACTTTAAAATTATTATTCCGGTTATTGAAATGAAAACTTCGGCAGAAATTACAAGAAATATAAAATGCAAAACATTAATTTTAAAATATTAAATCAATAGTGAATGAAATGTGTATCGCAAACATTTACATTTCATAGAATTTGGATTCAGATATATTTAGATACTGCTGATTTTTTTTAAGAAAATGAAAGAAAAGAATAAATTATACAAACAAACAACTTAACATTATTATTACAATTGTTATTGTAATTGTTATTAAACATTTCCGACATTATTTTGTAATCTAAATGTCAATTTGAAAATAAAACACGGGAGAAAAACTTAGTCAATTCCTACTTAGGTCAACAAAGAAAAATTTTAGTTACGTTTTATTAAATAATTACAATTAATATAAATATGTATATACATGTGACAGAATAACAATATTGTGCCAAAACACCTTTTAAATTAACATTAAAAACTTTTTTAACACATTAAATTTCTAATTACATTTTATAATAAAAGTTGAATAGAATAGGTGAGATTTATCTTAAAACCAGTGCAAAAGGAATGCTGACGTCTAACTAACATATGATTTTATTCAGGTTAAGTTAAATCTTCCTCACAAATTTAACAAAAGCTGTTTTTCAAATGGTGCTGCCATCTGGAGGAATAATATCGACTGAAATATACCTCCTAAACTATAATCAATTAATTAAATATAATTACTGAATTAATATTTGAAAAATTTATTAACTTCAAGTGTCATCCACTACAAGTTTAAAAAATGTATTTGAATTTGAATTGATGAATAAAAACTATTTCATTCACGATTGGAAATTTGAAAACAAGATATATAAATAAATATATAAATAGGAATAGTGGGGAATTGAATAAATGGAAAAGCTAAATATCACAACAAATTTTAAGAGATAAATTTTTTCATACAACCATGATTATTTTCTTTCTTCTTGAACTAAACATTTTTGAAACATTAAAAATAATTTAGTATTCTTACTTTTTTTTATTTTGCTATACTGGTGTAGGAAAGATTTGGATATAATTCTAATATAGTCAGCTTTATATCAAATTTCATATTTGAAAAACTCGAGTTCTTTAAAAATATATTCTGATGTGAAAAGTTTATTCATTGCAATGACTTACGAGGTTTCCTCTAATAGTGACTTATTTTTGAGCTCAAGCTATACAGATATCTAACGGTAGATTGAAAAACGATTAGATCGTTAGACGATTTCTCTTCTAAAATTGTACACAAAAATCTCAGACGATAGCTAAATAAGCATTCATTGTAGGTAATAATTGTTTGCTTTTATTTCGTGAAATGTTGTCTAGAAATTGAAATACTTAATATAATCTTTTAAAAATTCCCTTATATTTATTACTTATAAATTTATGTCATATATATATTAGAACTATATAAAAATTGAAATAATATTTTAAAATGCATTTAAAAGTCTTGCATGAGACCAAAATAACAATTCATAGATCAACTTAACTCAGTGACGTGACATCCCATGAGGGACAAGACCTACTGTGTCCAACTCAGCATAAGCGACCTTGGGCCCTGAGGTGCTTGAGCAGATGTTCCGGTCAGGTGGTCAGTCTGACGCTAAACCCAAAGTGTTAAGTTTCCAAGCAAGCTTGGTACTCATTTTATCGACCCATTGAAGGAATGAAAGGCTGAGTCAATCTTGCCCAGCCCGCTGTTTGAAGCTCGAACCTGTGGTGTAGATGCGCGATACACTAACCTCTCAGCCACTAGGCTTATCAATTCATAGAGAGAGAGAGATGGATGCTTATAATTTTCTATAAGGCAAACATTTTTTTTTAATTGTACATTCTAAAGGTATTTTTTTTATTGTTGTTGTGTGTAAACTGAAAGGAAAAAAATGGGCCAAAAATTATTAACTATTTTCTAATGTATTTAACTGTGGATTATTTAGTATTTTGTTAAAAACATTCTCAGTGTGTCATAATTTCTAAAAGAAACCTTTAGAATTTTGAGCTGTGCTCAAATTAAATCCAAGATTGCATAAAAGCTTAAACTCTATTGCCATATTTCGTATCAAAAAAGAAATTCTCTTCAATTCTGGCTTTGAAGTGTTGTCTACAACTCGAAAAGCAAGGACTATTTCAAGTCTAAGAGCCCACCTGATTTACCTACGCAATTTGCAAGTGACTTTCAAAAGGATTTTGTATATTAGAAGCATTCAAAGCTCAATGGGTAGACGATCAACTGGTTCTTCTGTCCAAGACGTCTAGAATCCTTTATTACCTAATGATTCAATCTTTTCATTTGGGTCAGTTTTCAAAAAGCACTCGTTTGGCAGCTTTGTGTGATAAAAAAATAATTTTTTTTCAGTTATGAAAGCCTGGTTTGATAGATAACTTTGGCCTCTCTTTGTCGCTACAGGGGACTTCCATATACTCTTTGTTTTGTTAGTGTGAAAAAATTGAATTAATTTCTTGAATTTAATTGAATGTGAAGTCATATATGTATATGTGCATTTTACTTCTAGCCCGGTTTTGACTTTTGAATAGAATGATTTTATACATACATTATTAATTGGATTATGTTGGAGAAAGTGTGAAATGCAAGTTAATTACAGGAAGTGTAATTAACTTGCTTATTTAAGACTCAACGCTTATTTAAGACTCATTTGAAGAAGAAATGTAAGATTATGTTTGTATATAATTGTAAATTGTTCTAAGTTTAACTTAAAACAAAATGATAAGCAAGAAAATAATAAGATAGATTTAAAAGTCAATCTTTCCTTCTATTTTCATATTTTACTGGGCTAAAATAAAATTCAAAGAGAAAATCCAGTTAGGAATTCATTAAGAAAAACCTCTTAAAATTATAAATATGACGTAAAAATCTATATTCCATAATCCAAATGTATCAAAAAAGTAATATACTAATTAGAAATATCTGTAAAGTAAAGTAGCCAAATTCAGTGGCGTAACGTACATCCCCACATTGCGGGGGGCCCAAAACCTGACTGACGCCAAGTATATATTTGGGCTTGGGGCCAAAAACCTGATTTTGCAGGGAGGACCCAAGTACTCTTCGTTACGCCACTGGCCAAATTAATTAACTTGTGACCGAATCTATTTATACATAGCTCATTCTAAAATTGTTTAACATTTTAAGATAAATTTAAATTATTTTATGTAGTATTTATCAATCCGTATAGATTCATAGTAATAAGGTAAATATGAAAGTTAAAAAAAAGTCTTTGATTGAGCAAATATTCAATAAAATGGCTTTACTAAACTTTAAAACATTTACCAGTACTCTTTTGTCTTACATAGCGGAAACAATTAATTTGTTTTGTCATATCTTATAATCCAAATTAAATTAGTTGTTCAATTTTTGTTTTAGTTTAAATATTCTGCAAGTAGTTATACAATTTTATGTTTAATAATTTGAATTTTTTCTGATTCTCTTATTTTTACTTCTGTTAATGATACAAATTAGAACTTTTGTCCAAAATTTCAAAAAAAATAATAACGTGACAAACGAGATATGCATCATATTAAGAAGCCTATGTAGCAATATTGTAAACACACAAAAGAAAAATTACTTTTCAAAAAATATAATCCTTTTTCTCACTCTTTTTCACGTGAGAAAAAAAATGGTTTTTCTAATTGACGGCACCATTATAAGTGACAACATATGGCACAGTATTCAACATTTTTTTACTATTTATTTATTAAGTAGTTGAAAATCTTACTAATAATAATTGTGTCAATATTTTTGAAACTCAGCTCAATCAACTAATTAATAAATAAGGAAGTAAAAGAGCAGATCATACTGTTAATGAATTAATTGCTTTTCTCCGTCGTTACGATAGAATTGTTTTTACTTCTATAATAATTTCTACTTGAATAGCCGCTGAAAGCTACACGGTTTAATAATTCGCTGAAATACTTCTGTTTTTATTCCCAAATCACGCGACAGAAGAAATAATTCATTTCTTTAGTTCTACTTTCTTTGACAAATTCCTTTGGTGAAGCTGGTAAATGACTTTGGACTCCATTTTGGATTAATGAGGTATGACTAAATACTTCAGAATAGCTTGCTTGCATTAGTCAACCGTTTCTTAACTATTGAGAAGCCCTTTTTTAAAAAATAGGAAATGCACTTTAACTTTCCAATGCAATTGATGAATGAGGTTTATTGAAATTGAAACGGCATATAGATCTTAAGGATGCTTCGGAGGGGGGGGGGGTCCCCCCTCCAAATATTGAATATTGGAGTACATAATATTGAATTTAGGTAAAAAAAAAATAAACATGGAACATTTTTTTTCGAGTTGAGACATTTGTCTTATAAATCTATGACATGTGAACAAAAACGAACATAAAAGTTATCACAACTCTGATTTTTTTAGAGAATTGCGTTGTGTGTCTCCTTAAATTAATATTACTTATCTTTAAATGAAGTTTGAAGGGTGCACTATTATATATGTTGAAGTAAACTTATTTTGAAGTCATTTAAGAGCTTCTGTACCTTCACTTATCGTTTTGAAAATATTCGCTTACACATCGCGGTATCTCTCCTCCTATTTAATCCAGCTCCCTATAAATAATGATACCTATTTGTGTACGTCACAGTTCCTACAAAAGACAAGGCTTTTATGTGAAATAATGTCATAAAGTAACCTTTCAGATTAGTCATGGAAAATACGTGTAATCCCGCTATAAAATTGTTTATCCAAAACAGCAAAATAGAAAATAGATTTTCGAATTTAAAAAGAGAATCCATAAGACACACACATTTCAATTATAAATAATAAAAAACAACAGATTTAAAAAAAATCGATGTATTGATTTCGAATGTAAAATATGTCCATGTTTAGAAATTTTTCATACTAAGAAATGAAAAGTTGTACAGTACATTAAGTTTCCTCTTTTTCCAATCATGTAGTTATGTAACGAATATTACATACAAGCGTTTATGCCAAGTTAGACGATATTATAAAACCATGAGCGATAAACACTCCAACATAAGAGATGTCCACACCCATCTAACTCTTGAATATAACATATATCTTTCCCATTTAGAGGGAAGAAGTTTTATAGCGGTCAATGTCAGCATCGTCTTACGACACAAGAACTTAAATCTTCTGGTGGATCCAAAATAAATTCTTGACATCCTGGGCAGCCATGAACCATAAGGATTCATCAAAATATTTTAAGAAACAATTCACACATTTACAATCTTAAACATTTCAAGGCAAATTAGATAGTTTTTCAAGTATTTAAAAAATTTTGGAATTTCTATTAAAATTCAAATAAATGACAAATTCTTTAGTTCAAATTCGAATGAAATAGCCTCTTTGGTATACATTATTAGACTGAGCTCTCCCGTAATCGTTCTCCATATTGACAGTCAGTTGATCTGTATAGATATCAAAACTGCAGTGTTGAAACTGTTGTGTTGTTCAAGGCTGAAGAGTGTGAAGCAAATAGAGATTTTGTTCACACTGATCTCATCAACTGTCTTTATTGAGAATGGGAAGCAAGAAGTTAGGGCTCAAATGCCACAGTGCTAATGCCAATTCTTTTGACACTGCAACGATGAATGGAAACTATGGTAATCTTGCAGACCAGTAATAACGCAGAACCTGACTCTCCAGATCATTTTTATGGGATAGGAAACAGCATCTCTTTTTGTGCCTTTTGCCGCTATGAACTCCTTCGCCCATTCCATGAGGAATGATCAATACGTTAGTTCTATAGTGGCATCTTTGTGGCGGTGAAATTGTGCCTCCTGATGCCTTCAAATCTACCGTAAACATTTCTTTTCAACTACGCCTCACATTCAGTATGGATTATTTGGCACTTAAAATGCAACACGTTTCATCCTTAACAGAGATGCTTCCTTAGGAAATATATTTATATGAATTATATAAGTATCTCAAATGGGAAAACATTGGTTGAAAGAGGCCAACAAAGTTGTTGGGGAAAACATTAGATGAGTACTTATTTTCATTTTACGAATGTATTTTTTTATTTATAATATGTATTTATCAAAATAATCTCAAACCCGTATCAAAAACTCAAAATGAATCTCATGCTGTTAAGAATACAAGATTTTTTTAAATCTTTCCTATTATTTCATCAAAGACACAGAACTTTTAAAACTGACTGGAAATTGGTAACACGTCCATTTTCCCAATAATGGGAAAGACATTCAATAACGGCCAGCGTCATCATCATTTTACGTCACAAAAACTGTAATATTTTACCACCCTTTTTCAGGACTCAAATAAATTCTCACCTGATCTATTGTTTTGAAAAAAAGGTAAGAAATTAAAATTAGAAAACAATGCTATCGATAGAGACAATGACAAAATTTCAGTTTCTTTGTTACTGTAGCATATTGCCCGTTGTCGCACGGCATGCAAAGTTAGAACAAATAATTACAAAATCGAAAGCCTTAATAATAGATTGATTTTTGCATTTGTTTCGGATAGTTATCATTTTAAAGAAAACAGTTTCTCTTTTTGTTCGAAGTAGAAAATTCTATTGTTTACAAGAATTCACAGTTCCGGGTTTTAAAGAAATTATTCGATAAAAATAGCTAAAATTTGTATCGATCTTTTCATTTGTAGAATATATATATATAACATGATTTTGGAATCAGAAACAGATTTAGTTTTTAAAAAAGTCTTTATTCTAGAATGAGTACATCTCTTCTGAAGTAAGAGGCAGAGAGAAAAAGAACGCCACCGAAAATCTTAAGTGGGTTAAACACTTAAAACACCGATCGCGGCGTTCATGAGTGTTCTTGAAAGTTAATGCTGACATATAGGGCTATTGAATATAACGATCTGGAATTAGACATGTTTATTGGCTAGGCCATAAATGGGTGATTAGTTTGATACTTGAAGATGAAATGAAAAAGATGAGTTAAGTGCTAGATAGAGAATTTAATTTTTAATCTAATTTAATTATCATTATATATATATATATATATTAAATAACGCTGTTTATCATATGATATAGTTTTCTTTCTTCAATAATTTCTCGTAGTTCTATTTAATACTTTATATTCAAAATTAAAACGTAATAAGAGCATTTTTTCTAAGTTATTGCCAAATCCAGGATTCAGTCTTAAATTGACGAAATTCGACTAAAAATGAAATTCTGTTTCTCAGAATCAATTATTCTTGATTCCTGTAGCAACACAACAGAATTTTATTACGTAATTTATCTCTTTCTTAAGATAAGCTTTAAATTAGCTTATAAATATCTTAAAATATCAATATGCCGTCACAGATGGAATATCTCAGTATACCAAATTATGTTATTTAGCTTTTAATTTATCACTCTATCTCGTGATTAAGGCATTAACATATATGTCATCTTGAAGTAAAAAAAAAATTCAAATATCTATCATTTAGCAGCTTTTATAACCATTTTCAAATTGTACAACCCACCGCATTTTAACAATGGAAGTAGTTTAAAAAAAATTCAAAGAAGGATTAGTACAAAGAAACCTATAAAAGAGATTTCCTGTTAGTATATGCATACACGCTTCATAAAATGTAACCGATAACAACAATTTTAGAGCAGAGTTTTAAAAATCAGTGCCTGTTTACTATGCTAATCACGTTATCCAAAGGTTAACAACCATTGTTCAAGGGAGAAAATTATCGAGACGCATTGGTAAGGGAACCGAAATATAGAAGGAAAATAATTTTCTCTTTAATAGAAACCAAAAAAGCAATATTGATATCTTAGATAAATTCCTGTGAGGAACAATGTATTCTTAAAAATTTCCTGTCTATGCTAAAACTTATTTTAGCTAACCATTCAATTGCACGTATGATATAAATCTTAAATGATGATTTCTTTTAAACTGTCGATCAACGAAGATACTTAGAAAAGCTGATAAGGAACACTTGATCCTAACTCTCGATTATATCCTGAATTTAAATTCTGAAATGTTTGTTTTCCTTTATCACTGCAAGCTCCATTGGAGTTCAATGAGTTCCGTTATGCATTTATTTTCAAACGGGTTTTCCAGATTGCAGTTATCCATCATTTTCACCATTACTTCGAAATTGAGAATGTACGAGGTTTTCTCTGGACTTCACAGAATCATTATTCTTGATGAAGCGTATCAAATTGAAGTAGTGAGACATTTCAATCCAATCCATCAGTGGGAATTTTTATTGTCGTCCACGTTATTTTGCTTACTGGTCATTTATGAAAGGGAACGTGAGAATAAAAACCATCCCACTGAACATATTAGAAATGAAATTATAATCTAATTTCCCTTTTGAAATAAGGCTGAATGTTCTTGAAAATTAAGTGTCGTATGATTTAAGGGTATTTCTTAATATTGCTCATATTCCTATATCATCATTAATGTTAAAAAATATTCTTATGCAATACGATTGACAGCGTTATTGTCTAATTCATATCGACTTCAAAATTGGGTTTCCATTAATGATATAAGAGAGGATAGTGGTTAGTGACGCTGAGTGTTGTGTCGAAAGGTCAGGATTTTAATCCTGGAGAGGGAATGGATGTTTGTAAATGTATAGTAAAGAAGTCATTCTAAATACTCGGCAAGAAGCCGAAGAGTTGGTGGTAGGCAAAAGGGCTGGACTGCCCTCATGGTGTTCTCCCTCAAAATTGGAGTGGAATGGAGCCAAAACGTACTATCACCTTCATGATGCTCAAAACTGTGGCCAAAACAATGGACGTAATCTAGCCACCTTGCCACGACGAATTTTTTGGGCCTTGATTAGACACTCGATCGGGTGTGATAAGTAACAACAGCATAATATCATTCGCAACAGGAAAGCTCTCATATGTTCTGCATAGAAATATATATATTTGGGAAATTTTGAATTTTGGGAATTTTTGAATTTTTGAATATATTGGGAAATTTTTTTGAATGCAAGCTTGAACTTTGCTTTCATAAAATGTAGATTTTCAGTCAGATGAAACAAATGATAGGAATATGTCATTATTTCAGCTTTGAGATGTCTTATTTTATAATTGCTGAAAGATGCCTATCCTTCTGACTGAAAACATATAATTTAAGAACTAATACTGTACCAAACTAAGGTACTGACAATTTCAATTTACTATTTTTATTAGATTATTCGATTGTTTTGGGGTATGTTTTATAATAGGGAAACACGAAGGAATTAAAAAGGGAAATAACAGTTATTTGGGTAAATTTGGATTTTTAAAAAAATAATAATGACTTTTTTTAAAAAAAAAAATCTTTCTCTCAATTTATTTCACAAGATTTATTGATATTTATTTTTCCTTAAAATATTTGGCCTCTTTTAAGTACTCTATAAAATTTCTTTTGAATTATTTTCGAAGTGACGAAAGTAAATTACCAGTTAAACTTATACCCTTATTCTCAAAAATAAATGCGCTGTTTAATGCTATAACGAAGATTTAACCTATATATTTAACGAAATGTGTTAAAGAATTTTATTGTTCATACACAAAGATAAACTGAAGTAATATATATATATATATACACACAACACAAAGATTTCAAAGAACATTCTTCCGAATTCTATAAATACACTTTAATTTTCTATTTTCACTGAAAACACAGAAAAAAATACCTTGATAAATATTTATAAAATATCAAATCACTGACGCAGTTCATGTTAATGGAACATTTCCCTTGATAGCAAGCTCGTATCTTTAAGCCATTTAATATGAATGTAAAAGTGAAAAGGGAAATCCCATTTCAATTTAAAAGAAAAAAATCAAAAATGCCACCATACAACTCTAAAGCATTAACATTGAAGAAATTTATTCAGCGTTTTTCGGTCTACGCCTGTTGTTGTCACCCCACCAAACGCCTGCGTGACAAAACAAGGTACCTTATGCCATTAAACTAGCCAACCTCCGATGCTCCCAGAGGTTTGTCTTTTTGGCCATCGGATGTAGGTCACTTGGTGAAAGGTTATTCTTGTAGGTGTCCAAAAAGGAAAAACTGGAGTTGTCTGGCTTTCGTTCGGTTGGTAAACCAAAACTGATTTTCTCCGGAACAGCATTCCATCCAAGTTTTTGTCGTCCAAGGTCTTCAACAATAGGTGCGTCTTTCTTCTGTTTGTGAAGCCTGAATCGACTGAAATGTTTTAGTTTTTCATAGGGCACCAGCACCACTTCCTCTCAGTAATTACGGTCAATAGCCAACAAAGAAGCATTTGTTTATTGTCAGAACCAGAGTGACCACGTCTTTGAAAACTTGAATATCAGCATCCATCACAGTGTATGCTAATTTTCTTTTTTTTTTTTAATAAAAAAAAAATCTCGAAGAGGGTATTTTTAAGAAAAGGCATCTATCATCATCAAGGAAGCAGGGTAGAATTTTCTTCGCAATCAATGCATTTGTGCCCTAATTTTTCCCTTCTGTTAGTTATGTTGCTAAGAGAAATTTTCATTGTAAACTATGTATAAACTAAAGAAAAAATTAAGAATCTATAAATCGATTTAAAAAAATTTGGCAAGATGTTTTTCAGTAAGATTTCTCTTTCTATTTTTCCGTATTTATAATACATATGAAAGTTGTGGAAGTATCACAGTTATGCAGTAAATTCAAACTTAAAACATTCTGTAGAAAAATTAAAAAAAAAAAAATTATTAGACTTAATACGTTTTTTTCATGTATTTTATTCCAATCAACAAATAATTACATTTACAAAATACGATAACTCTAATTATCATGTACTTATACAAATTACTCGATGCGATATATATGGTTCTTTTCACGTTGTTTTAAAACGGGAAAAGACATCTTAAAATTAATGTACTAAAATGTATGAGCGTGAATTTATTTGCATTGTTTTGTTGCATTTTGTATTTGCATTGTGTGTGTCAAAGTTTTTTTTTATTCAAAACTGATTTAAATCTTTTATAAAACTTGTCAAAATTATACATTTATTGAAGAAATTCAAGTGCATATAATACTTCAAATATTAATGGATATGGCATATAATAATTTTCGAAATTTTTTAAGTTTTTAATTAATGACTTTCCTTTCCATCAAACTAAAAAAAATTATCTGTGCCTATTTTCAAAAATATCTACTTGTTTTGTATTAGAATCACATTAAACAACACAAGGGGTTTATAATGGCAGACCTCGTAATTTGAAAAAAGTAAGGGTGGTTAGTTAATATTTCATTCCTTGAACTTCTATCCTACACCATTTGAGGACTTTAATTTATTTAAGTACAATAGCCTCTTATTAGGCACGCCATTATCCTTATTACAAGTATAACTTGATACTTCTACTCTGCATGAGCTTCGTAGACTCTCATATTTGTGACCATAATCATTGAGCTACTACAACTTTTAAAAATTTGCAAAAATAACAATTAGGTAGAATTTTTAAAAATTAACAACCTGTTTTTTTTCAATAGTTATAAGTCTCAATAATTTTCTATTTTAAGAGAAAACATTAAAAATACAATGGATAATATAAAGCATGTAATAATTCTCTGGATACAGTTTTCTCATATCGTTTGGAAGGCTTTAACATCCTGATATTTCAAAAAGGTGTTCCTGGAAGCAAATCAAAATAAAATCCATTTATTTCAAATTCAATTTGCATATTAAAACTGATTTTACATTTGAATAGTTATTAGAATTTCAACTCTCCATACTTAATAGACTCATCAAGACTTCAATACGATTCTTTATTTACAACAATTGAGTTGTGTTTGTTATCCTATTCAAAAATCTGCCCATTACCACAACTGTCAAAAAAATATAAAAATCTTGAGCGTAATTATTAACAGAAGAAAAAAAAATGTTGACAACATAATCTGCCTACACCTGTTAAGATTCATTCTACAGCGGAGGTGGGTCAGTAATAAACTTTTTCTTTTTCGTTTGAATTTATTCAAAACCCACATGATGGCTAGAAGCAGAACTTTTGTCTCTAAACTCGCCTTCACTTACTTCCGACACGCAATGGTATTTCTCGATTGTGTTCGTAAACAATGGAAGAACTTTGGCGCGCTTTTGAAAGTGGAATGTATTAAACGTCTGATTTTTCGATGTCCTTAAAGTACTGTTCATTCTCTGTAGGTGGTGAAGTGCTAGTTTTTATTTCACAACAAGATTTAAATCTGTTTCATTATCTTTTGAAATGTCTGGTTTTGGGAGGGTTTTTCTAAGAAAATTGATTAAAGAAACTACTTGAAAGGATTTAGTTTTTGACCACATTGAACTTCGAAGGAATAATAATTATTTCTCCCACATTCAATGCACATTTATTTTTCAATGAGCAAAGTTACTTCCTGCGTTAAATATACAACACATTGAGTATGATATCTTTCCTTTTTTAATTTTTGTGCCTATAGGTTATGATTTTATGAAGATCCTTAAACCTGAAGCTGTAAGAATCAGGGCATATTAATATTCTAAAAACTGCTCATCAAAAAATTTTCAGTCTATATCGTATTTTTTTTTAAATCAGTTTCCCACAAAATTCGTCAAATTTAATCATGTAAATTTATTAGGAGAGTTTCAAAGTTATTAAGGGATACAATACCTGAAAAATTTCTTTACAATCTAAATTCTTTTCTGTTACATAACTCCCAATGTGTATTTCAGTGCCTATTTTAATATAAAATATATTTCCAATGATTTCTGCAAAATATTAGAAATTTCGTTAGGATTTTATGGCTTTTATCTATCTATACCTTCAGTATACTAAAATTTTCATTAGGATTTTAAAATAAATAATTTTTGTTATTTTAAAAGGTGTGATACATACCGCGCTACGAAGTATAATACGGAAAAATTTGTTGTTGTTTCTTTGCACAAATCTCAAAAATTTTTACCCCCTGTTTAAAAACGAGATATTTTAAGTGTTCACTGGTAAATAAAGGTGGTTCTATAGATATCACAATTGTTTTATACTCATAAAAAAATATAATGTTCATGCACCATTGCATTTATAATACTAAGAAAATCTTAAAGATTTTTGTATAGTATTTTAGAAATATTTACAAATATTTATAGAAATATTTTGGTATAAGAAACACAAATATCTTAAAACTTTTTAAATAGTGAATAATCTAAATAATTTTTGTTTAAAATGAAACATAAATAAATCTGGAAAATATTAGCAATTAGATATCAACTACTTAATGAGTTTTAAGAGCCAAATCGGAGAAAGAAGTAAAATTTTATTTTTTCACCAAACAAAAATAAGTAATACAAATTATTACATTTCAATACAATTTCTGAACTTATATAATAATTTGATAATGCATGAAGTATCAATAAAATTTATTTTCCGAGTTTTGCATTTCTTCTACTTCAGATAAAAATTACCCATTATTTTAATGTAAAGAGAAACTAACAGAATTTAATTAATTAAGCTTTTTCAAAAGATAAATAAAAATGATTTCTTTCTATTAAAAAGTTTTTAAACGAATAAAAATAATATATACTTCAGATATTTTTGTAAATATAATTGTAAAATAACCATTGAAAAAAATTAAAAAACACTATTCGTAATTAGTTAATTATTTTAAATAATTATCTGTAATGTCAATCAATTCATTTTCTAAGATATATAACTCTCACTACCAACCATAAATTAGATTTGCTATTTTACTTCTTAGAATAATAATTGAATCCAGGTCATATATACTCTACCGGAAATTGTGTCTAAGTTTCTTAATACCATTGAGAATATGAAAAAAAAAAGGACTGATAATAAATGTATTAAGCTCGGAAATAAATTCCTGTGTTATAAAGCGTCTCGTTCACTTTCACCAAAAAAACGAAAAAAAGAATAAATAAAATAGAATAATCGTGCCCGTGATTGAAATCGTGATCGGTCGATGTAAGATAAACAAACAGAACTTCGATTGTTATTCGAGACAGTTACTTATGCAGTCATCAATGGATATCCATTGCATGGTAAAATATAGAGTTATGCCTGCTTTAAATTGACATGAACTCAATAATTTTATAATATTACCAAACACTTCGCTCGGAGCGATGATACGAATGTGATTTTAGACTGATTTCCGAACCCATATGTTAGCGAGCGACCCAGATAAACTGGACATCATCTCTTGGTCAATTACCCAATAATTGTGTGTTCAGGACCTACATCACACTTTCGTTTTTGCTCCTTCTTCGAAGGGAAAAAATGAGAGCTTAATTTTGGGTGTTCAGTTTTATCTTGACCATAAAAAGCATTCATATAAAAATGAAATAATTTTAAAGGCCATATTATAAACTCTATTTGATGTTTATAGCGTCTAAGTAGAGAAAAGAAACATATGCTCTATTTTCACTGTTACTTGATCAAGGAAAATGACATCAAAATAAAAGCAGTAGCCAGATAATTTTTCTTAAAGTATCCGACTACCCTAAAATCAAGATTTTTTTTTCTACATATTGGCTAACTTTTTTTTATGGTTTTATTTTATAGACCATCTTATTAGATTTATAAGAATACCAAGTTTTTTATTTTCCATTCACTAGAACAAAAACTACAAGTGTTTTAGTAAAAGCAGATGTCATAACCTTAAACAAGATGTCAAACTTTAAAATGTGTTTTACTCAAAATGTGTGTTTTTTTTTTTTTTCGAAAAGCTCAAACGGGGACAGAGATTGCTCAAAAAGTTTTTAAAATAATTTGTTGAAATTTTTTGTGTATGTTATGTATAACAGTAGAAGTATTCTAACCTTTAGATTTATCAATCACTGTTTTATTATAAAATTTACAGTTCTTTATGTGAATATGTATGAAAAAAACGTTGTCGCAAGTAGTCGGATACCTTAATTTCTTACAAATGCAATGGCGGTTAAAGCATGATAAATGCAATCGCGTGCTCTTCATTGAATTCAAAACTAAAATTAAACTTGTACCTGTTATTCTACTTGTAAAATTTAGATAAAACTTCACATTGGATAATTTGATAAAGATGATCAAATATTAAAATTCTTCAAAAAGTTTTTCAAAATTAAAAAAGTAAATTCTTATACTTCTCGTGTATTTTTAAATCAAATTCACTCTCTTTACCTATGTGCATTATTATTGTTTTGAAAATTTGTATTTCTAAAATAAAATTTTCGCAAGAAACAAAAATTGGCGACAGTGAAGGGCATGAACTGATTGGCTTGAAACGTGATTGCATTTATTATTTGTCTATCATGTCACATTTACTGACGAACTGATTGGCTGGAATCACGTGATTGTAGTTTTAATGTGACTGGCCTGTTATATATTTTTTAAAATATTAAATATATCTTATATTTGTTCTTTTCTATTATTAAAATATAAATACAGCACATTTAAGTAGGCAGATTTAAGACAAAATTCCACTTCTCTTCTAAAATGAGTTGAATAGTGATATTTTAGTAGTACACAAGGAACACTGACAACATAATTTATAATTTCAAGCCAAGATAGGATGCTGGAGAGGACACTTCAGCTGATACATTATTTTCTATACGCCCACATCACGCCACATGGATACTGCCCAGTTTGTTTTTTTTATGGACAACAGACACTTGTTTTAGCAAAATCAAGACTCAAACTAACAACTTGATTCGAATGCCACCAACGTCACCAGTACAATCCTTGGATTTCCGCAGACTTCTTTTAAAAAGATTTAAAAATTACACTTCGTAAATGATTCGTCACTCCCATTGTCACAGCTAACTTCTGAATTGGTGCCAGCGTCACCATTTTCCTTCATTGTGCCGTCTTCCGTGCCATCCTATGCATTTTTGTTCTGCAAACTTTTTTTAAAGATTGTATTATAGAAAAGTGTAAAAGAATTTTCAAAGACTGTTGAACATTTACAATCAAAAGTTATATAATTTTGTTG
>BMAV01022516.1:177803-199478 GCA_019973955.1 Trichonephila inaurata madagascariensis
CAAAGACTGTTGAACATTTACAATCAAAAGTTATATAATTTTGTTGACGCCATCGATGTATATTTGTTTTATCCCTGTCAAATTTTCAGTAACCACTTCTCTGTTTCCGTTTATTTCTGCATGTAAAATTGCCTCCCTTTTCATACCTGAATCATAGTGAACTCGTCTTGATGCTGTTAGCGATATCTTTGATGTTTAGGTGATTAAAAGACGGCGCATTCAAAAAAGTTTCCTAAATACGAGCAGAAAACTATGTTTAGGATTGACTGAATACTGGAGATAAATTGATGCTGAAACAGTCATTGATGCTAGTGACCAGAATGGATGGTTACATTTTTACTTTTGAAAGGTGTGAAAACTCAGTTTTCCCCATCCAACAAATGATTTGCCTTTGATTCTAAGCCGCAGTCGATGTTTAGTAGCATTAATACTGCAACAAGTAATATAAAAAGTAAAAAATTGAAGTCAATTCCTACTTGATCAACAAAGAAAATTTTTATTTTAGTACTTTTATTAAATAGTTACAATTAATATAAATATGTATATACATATGACAGAATCACAACATTAAGTGGTAATTAATTTTAATTAATTATCATTAAAGTATCGTATTATCATCCAAAACAATCGTGTATATAAAATTTCAGTTCAACTGAATGCTTTAAAACGTGAGGAAAAAAATATCTTAAAGTTTTGACCCAAGTCGCTAAAACTGATACCAACGTGGCTGTATCTGTAGTTCTTTAAATAATTAGTTTTATTCAATTAATTTTAATTAATTATAATTAAAGTATCGTATTTTTACCCAAAACAGTAGTGCATAGAAAATTGCAGCTCAAACGAGCGCTTTAAAATGTGAGAAAAAAACCTTTTCATGTTTCGACACAAGTCACCAAAAATGATGCAAACGTGGCTGTATTTGTAATTCTTTGAATAATTAGTTTTAATCAATTAATTTTTATTAATTATAATTAAATTGCTATATTGTCATCCAAAATAATCATGTAAAAATTTCAGTTCAATTGAGCTCTTTAAAATATATTGAAAATTCCACGAAGATAAATAAATAAATAGAGAGTGTGAACTAATAGTAGAAATTGAAAAAAAAGATCAGCTTAGATTCGAGTAAATACTGTATATTCGTCATATGAATCATATTTAGTACCAAAATTAGATTAATTGCCTATTGCTCTCAAAGAAAATATTTCTCCTTTATCAAAAATCATTACACTAAAAATGAGCGATATTTTTGTTAATTAAAGAATGACACAAAAACATAGGCGGATGCAGAAAACTTCCCAGGGTGGAGTACAAGGTCACTTATAACTATTTAAATTTTTCCCAATTAAAACTATTTCACAAGAAATTCAAATTAACTTTCTCTGTCTTGAGAAGGAAAAACTCGTTTTTTCACTCTTTTTCTAAATCTACTTGTGGACACAAGCCAAAGATTTGAATTGGATTATTTTTAAGGCTTCAGTGGATAAAAGTGATTAATGAACTTGAAATGGTAGCATTTTATTACCTGTGCCCAAAACTATATTCTAAAAAATTGCTTTAATGCAATACCTGTTTTTATGCTACAAATTACCAAGAAATTCAAATCTAGAGCAGAATCCATAAGCTATTAATGACCTCACTATAAAGTATTTAATTTGGGTTTTACTTTTTTATATATACAGTGACTTTTGCAATACCGAAAAGAAACCTACTTCTTAAAATCATTGAGTATTCAAATTGTCTTCAGAGAGCAAGAAAGCAGTTAAAGTTCCAAATTTGGTAATATTCAATATCTTATTATAAGTGCCATCAGAATAATAAAGAGATTGCATTATTTTCAGCATTGTAAAAAAAGTCCTGAGAAATAATAATTAAAGATTACATAGGGTTTAACCTGTCGAAATCCATAAGATATGCCTGGTTGAATATTTTGGTCAATAATAAATTATGTAATACTTTTATCTATATTGTAACGCCTCCAGCTTTTAGTTTGGAATATTTCTCTCATATGTAAAATCTATTTTTTGTTATAAATGTATAATACCATTAACATTCATTGTCACGATGAATTTTATTTCATTTGGCCTGCGTGTTCCGGTTGAACAATTTTAATTTATTTGTATGCGTATAATCACATTTACGAATAAATTAGGTCTTTGTCTTTGTTTTGAGGTGATTTAAGTTTTATCTGACAATAAAAGATTAAATTGGAAGCCAGAACTATTTTAAAGCTCATCTTATGGTAATTTGAAAAATGAATAACCATCGAACGTGAAATTGTAATTTTCTTAGTATTTAAGTTATGTTGCTCTGAATATAGAAAAAATACGACTGTCTTTCAGTAACTTGAATTATATGTCTTCGTTTGACTAGACCTTTTTTCAGTGATTAATTTTTAAATATGTTATAACTAATATATTTTAAGATATACTTTTAGTTCCAAAGCAAGAAGTATATCAAGAAATCAATCCAATCCAATAAACATAATATTTATTTATGTTCATAGATGCATTCCATTTTTCGAACAAATTTCTAGCAAAAAATACTGATTGTAATTATATAATGTTTGAAAACTTTTAAAACTTTTGAAGCAAATTGCATATTTGTAGACACTGAGTTTGTTTTGAAACTTTTACTTTTTCAATGCATATGTCAAATAAATCTCTGTAATAACTCTTCTTATTAGTCAAAACATTGCAATTTCTGTTGGCATAATTTATGTCGTTTTCCTCAAACAATCAAGGCAGAGACCTTGGTAATTAAATTTAGTCAAACTGACGTAATGTCACTGATGATGATGACACGTTAATTTGGCAGAAAACAATTTGTAACGACTTTGTTTACGTTCTATTTAAGATAGATTCTTCCTCCGATGTGAATTTGACCTATTTTAAAATAACAAATTCCTAAATATTTTAGAACACCTTAGTACAGGGGTGGACAACTATTTTGGCTGAAGGGCCACTTTGCGGAAGTGGATGACAATGGAGGGCTGCACTTTTTTAAAATGATTGCATTCATTAGAAAAGGTATAAATTGTACCATAAAGATCAATAAATATGTCAAAATAATGACAGTTTTATTCAATGTGCTAATTTCACATCATCTATAACTGCAATCCCATTTAATTTTAGAATCAGTTTAATGATATACGCAAATATGTACCCTATCACACTTTTCTAGAATTTTTTTAAAATCAGGAGTAAGATTGCAATTCTCATCAAAGCCTCCAAGTTAATGGTAGCCAACTTGCATTTACATTTATTCTTGTTGATCTTCATACAAAAAGAACTTTGCTCACAAATATATGTTGACCAAATATACAGAACAATTTCTGCCTATTCTGTTCCCTGAGAGTCTTGGCGCACCGCTAGTTGCCCACCCCTGCTTTCGTATAAAAATGTGAAAATCCATTCAGTGGCGTAACGGAGATTATTAGGGCCCCCTGCAAAGTCAGGTTTTGGTCCCCAAGCTCAAATACGTACTTGTTATCAGTCAGGCTTTGGGCAACCTAGAATCCTTGCCCCCATCCCCCAGGGAATGTACATTACGCCACTGAATCCATTATTTAATACAACTTTCTTTTCCTATAAATGGATAGTGGATATGAATTTCTTGTATTGCTTCCAAAAAGGCTGTTATTCTGTGTTGTGAAAAGTTTAATTTCAAACGAAACAACTGATTAAGTTTAAATTTCCCTAGCTTGCTAGACAGGAAACAATTATCCATTTCACCAAGAAAATACTAGAAAATGTTATGAATGTTAAGAAAACTTCACACCCCATTTTATCTAGTGCACCGCACCTACCCCTCCAATTTCAACACAAGCCCCGCCAGACTCTCCTTTTAAGTCCCATTGTGAATAGTAAATCTGCACTTTTTTCCGGTCATGGCCGAATTATAAGAAAAGAATCGAATTAAGAATGAAAATTAAGCTTTTCTCCGATATACATTTTTAAAATCCTTCGTTCGCTTACGATTAGCCACGGGCGTGGCCTAGAACTGGGTCAAATCTGGGTTTTATCCTAGATCATTCCCAGCTGGTATATTAGGTGTGGTCATTGAACAAACAACTCATGCGAGCGTAGCAGCCTTTCGGTGCTTTTATTATTTTTTTTTATCAAAACTTTCTTGAAAATAATCTCTTAAGGCGAATTTCCCTTTCTTTGGAGAATTTTAGGAATTATTTCTCTTTCAGAAAATCTGCAAAACGATCATTGAGTTCATGGAATTTTGACCCATTGGTGCCATGCAAACATTGTCTTAGGGTTAAGTTTCATGGAATAAAAACCAATTTCGTGAAGGATTATCTTGTGGAATATAATATAGGCCACAATTTGATTTAATCTTGAACAGAATAACATTGTTTAATCAGCATCTGGCGTGATATACCAGTAAAAAAAGTTTGAGAATAGATTTCGCTTAATTTACACACACTAAATATCGTTTTTAATCTCCATGTTCCGTTTCTTGTTACTTCGTGATCTATCGTTTTTTCCAATTAACCTAAAAAGTATCTAATAGCGATTGGAATTTATTTTGTACAGTCTACTACTCCGCAATAAATTGAATATTTTTCTACTTTCATCAGAATCGTTTTAATTTTTAGGAAAATTTTATAAAAATCATTGAATTTTGACAATTATTTTAAATAGTTGAGTAAATTGAATGTATTTAACATTATTAATTACATGTTTATTTTATTTTAAATTTTTAATAACAAACTAAAAAATATTTAACATTTTTCATTTCCAGGAATGAAAATGTGATTTTTTTTTTTAATACGGCTCCATTGTATTTATTTTTACACTTCAGGAATTAAGAACTTATTTTATTGTTTGAATGGAATTACTTGATGATTTCAACGACTTGATTTCATTCTGTGTGTAAAAATAACTTCTCAAATTCAAACTTTTTTTTTTTTTATTTTTTTGCATTCATTTCAATTATATTTTATAAATCTCTAGAGGGTTAACGTACACCCAGCAACCTCCGTATTGCAAGGGTGAGCCCAAATTTCTAGGGGGTCCAAAATCTGACTGACACCAAGTAGGTACCCTTTGTAAGATACGGCTTGGGGCCCAAATCCTGACTTTGCAAGGGGGAGGGGGGTAATATTCTTTGTTACGCCACTGATCAACTCATAAATAAAAATACATTAGTTTTGTGAACTATGGCAGTAGAACTAAAGCTTTTTTATTGTTAATTAATAAATATATTTTTCTAATTGGTTTACATTCAAAGTTAATAACTTCATTCATCATAATGTCACATATTTCAAGATCTTTCTTGTTTGTCTACAAAATTTTCCTTATAACGCATAAAGAAAAAAGTGTTATAAGGAAATTGTGTAAAGTACTTAGAATTTAAGCCTAGTTGTTTTTAACCGCATTTTTGTGAAACATATTTCATTTTGTCAAACCGCAATTATGCAATGTCTTTAATTGAAATTTTGCGACTTTTTTATGAACTTTATGTAACATGAATTCAGTTGATAAATATTAAAGTAAAATATTCATTGTATTCAAAGAAAAACTTCTAAATGAAAGTGAGTGTGAGTGTTTATTTACGTCGCACTGTAAAGCAACACGAGAGCTATTTGTGACGGACTTCGTAATTTTGAACCACAGTCGAAACGCTCCACCACCATGCTTGGAGCCTCACTTCAGGACAATACCTGAGCTGGTACTTCCTCTCCATACTACCACAACACGCCAACGGGAGGACTTTGAGTCACGACAGATTTAATGTACATCACGGTTTTTAAATGCACTATGGCTCAAATTTATGATACGCAGGCTGCAAGCTGGTGTCCGTGACCAATACACAATCATGGTCCAAAAATTTACACACACACACACAAAAAAGAACAATGTATAACCTATTTTTTTTAACGTAATGTGCTGTTTCAAAATAACATTAAGTTGTAAATGCATCATTTAGTTAAAACGTGTGGCTAATCCTAAATCGAATGAGAAAATTTCATTATTATTATTATTATTTGCTTGAAGCATAGTTAAAAGTATTGAAAATTATAATGACGTATTGATAACGCCACATTACCATTATATTATTATAATTTGTATCCATTTCACTTACTCTATAATTACCTAAAAGTATTTAGTTGTAATGGTACTTTTTAAGGCGATAATATTTAGGATGCCGTACAGAAGCCATCATTCATGGTCACCGCACATTCGGTGGGAAACCCTAAAAACTGGCAAACAACAATGAAACTTCTAGAGAATGACAGCCTTCAGAACAAAAATATTTATTACCCTCTGGTGAAATGTAATAGTTCTTTTGTAATTTTCGTCACGCAGAACGATACACGGTCACTTTTGCGGGCGTGAAGGAGATGGATTGCAAATAAACAATGTGCCAAGTTGTGATGTGCACCTCCTCCTATCCCGCAAGGTAAGGCGCTGCCCGACACACCCCAAACTCAACCTTTAACTTGGACCACTCAGCTTCGAAAAAAGGGGGTCCTTTTGTTGTAGGTGCCCCTGAATTCATTGTTTTCGAGTGGCCCGCGCAACAGACCGCAGAGTCTTAATTTTGATGCATCCCACCTAGGTTCTTCATCAGCGAGGGCACCCAAGGACGTGGAAGATATTAAGGTCACTAGATCGGAAAAGAAAAGTTTTTTTTTTTTCCTTTCTTTTTTTTCGTAGATTTGTAGCTAGGGCCATTTGTAAGATCCGTCTCGTTACAAAAGGGAAGTAGTTGCTTTTCGATTTAATTGTTCTTTTTTTCTTTTTCCACTTCGGAGAAACGGTTGGTGTAGATGTTGAGTATCAAAGGCAAGATAAATTTTTTGAAATATTAATTCCAATTTAAATTACTTACGTTTTGCTTAAATTTGGGCAGGGCAAAATTCGAATTCTCATTCAAAACGGGAAACTGACAATACTGCAAATTTCTTAAAAAATTAGAAAGAGAGTTGTGAAATTCCAGCATGCTATAAATTTATTTCATGCAAAATTTCAGATGAAAAAAAAGTCAGCGCAGACTAGAATCATTTTAGATCTTATTATATTATGTTCTTTTTAATATTAATTTCAGTAGCAAATTACTATAATGATTGAAAATTTTGTTTTTAAATAAAATACAATACGAAATTTAGCTAAAATAATAAATTCTAACTACTGATAATGAGTTTCTGCGTGTGTGTGATCTCAAATTTCTGTCTTAAACAGTTCTAAGAGAAGTAGCGTAATGTAAAATTATAAAAAAGAAAAGTATAAATAAAAATTTTGTTTTGTCCACAGTGGCAACAGTTAATTCACAGGGAAAGAGACAGATAATCCACAAATACTTACATTCAATATTTATTTACCTAAACATACATATGATATACTTGTTAATGCCACGTCTATTAAACGTAGTCAATAGCTTACCCAATTAGTGTCCAGCGTCTTATTTTAAAGAAATCTAGTAAATATATACTGTTTAAAATTAATTGATCAATGTAATAAAACATTAGTAGTATTAATTATTAATGAATTATTAAAAGCATTTAATTGTAAATGTTTTAAATGCATTCTCTTTCATTCAAAAGATTAATAGACCCTTTTTTCAGATTTTAACAAAAAAATGCATAAAATAAATAGATTGAGCAAAATAAATAAATTCACATAATAATTAGATTGTGCAAACAGAAAACAAATTGAGCAAAATAAACAAAGTCACAAAATAATCAAATGTTTGTGTCAACAATAATTTCCCTTATAATTCTCATTCTGTAACAATCATTTAGATTTAATAATTCGCTCGCGTTCTGTTACAAAGTATTATATAACAAATTATTTAGCAATTAGTTTTCAGTGATTAGTGGCAATACTACTAGTTTTATGAATTTAATTTATAAAATCCACCACAATATTGTTTTCCTTCTTTTATGTAGAATTAAATATGACAACCTGAGAATGTTTTCCAACAGTATCATTTTTTTACATTAATTTATAAATAAAGCAATCCAAACTGTAGTTTTTTTTTTTTTTTATTCATAAATGAAGGAAATTGGGTTTATCAGGAAATAATGAAATATGAAAACAATTTTTTATTTCGTTATTTTTTTTCTTTCTGGCACAACATCTCATAAAAAAAGTGTTTGGGAATTTTTGTAAGAAAAAATCCACCGAAATAGTAACATCGAAAAATCTAGTTAATGAGAGTTAGAGTTATTTGTGCAAATATAATACATTTATAAAAGTCAATTGGCTTCATAGTACTACACCAATGAAGTCTTTTAAATTAGTAATTGTTTATCGATTTAAAAATTGTAAAAGTATTATCAAAATGGATTTAAATTTTAGAGGGAACCAAATTGGAACAAGTTCAAGGTAAATAGCAATAAAACTAATTATAGACTTTGAGAAAATAATAAGAAAAAGAGAAAATTTTTGCAAAATTTTTACAAAATTTAGGAATTCAGATTAATAATCTACAAAACTTTTTTTTTCTGAATTTTAACTTATGGTATTGCAGAGTTTTGCCCAAACTCAAAATTTATGTGCAACATTAAGCTAATTCAGGGGGGGGAAAAAGAATTTAGTCAGCAAAAATCAGCCCTTACATTTAACCCTCCACCTTCCAAAATGAGTCCATTAATTTCTAATTATTGTAATACAATGGTTTGAATAACTTGGAACGGAGAATTAGCACGAAGTCAAATAACTTATAATGAAAATAAGAACAATTTAAATACGTGACAATAAATATAACAATAAATAAGTGACGCAATTAAAGCTATTAAAATATAAAATCATCGCTCATATCAATTTATTCCAACTTACGCGCATCTCTTGATACAAATTACGATAATTTACTCACTTTTCAAGAAAGGAGGTTAAAGCATTCTAAGTACTTGCATAATAATTATCACATTCATCTCTTCGTACAATGTGTTTTTGAATTTACCATGATGCTTAATTTATCAAATAAAACAAAAAAAAAATTGAAATTGGTAATCGGCAAAAGCTGGACAAACTATGAAAAACTAGAAATTATTCATTTGACAGTAACAATTTATAAGATTAATTAAAAAGAATCACATCATTAACCTTTTTCACTAATCTTTAAAACCTGCCAAAAAGATTGCCAAACCTATCATACATTAAAATCAAAAAGGGGCAACTTCTTAAGTGATTCAAATCAATCATCTTTTTTATTTTACGTGTAAAAGAAATTACAAAAACGTCTTCAGATATCTAAAACTGTAGAACTTACAAATACAAAAGAGGTGTGGAGGATTTGGACACAGTTAGTCTATCAAGTATATAGTTTATTAGAAAGAGATTATTTAGTATCTTGACCGACGTCCATGTGTCCATCTAGGGTGAGAATTTACATTAAGAAAAATTCAATTCTTGATTAAATATCCCTATGTTATTTAATTACCCGCGAGAGTTTGTTTCAATTTGAATTAAATATACTTATAGTTATAAATAAAAAAAAATAGGTCAATTCTCTATTTTCTGTCGAGATTAATCGTCCATTAAATTTTATTGTAATTGCTTTACTCTTTAGAAATAAATATAAATTATCATCAAAAGATTTTCGTTTATTTTAATTTAAAATGAAAACGAGATCTTATGTGTCATGAGAAGGCAAGTACTTGTAATGTTGATATAGTTCAAATATTCTACAAATTTCTTATTCTTTTTTTTGCATTTTTATATTCTCTATTTATGACAAAGCGATAAGTAAGCAAAGCAGCATTTTTTTAAGTGCCTTTAGGTGTCGAAAAATGTATGTAAACAATATTAAAAAAACCAGTAATGATTAATTACATAACCTATTTTAAGGAAAAAATACTTAAATATTTGCCTGATATTTTATTAAAAAGGGAGATAAATTTAAAGACAAGGTAAAGTTGTATGTAGAAAGAACAAACGAGGCATAGAGAATCTCTTAGGCAGTAACATTTGTTACTACCGTACAAAAAAATCAAATCATTGGTGAGGTTTACATTATGATTATGTCAATTTGGCTTTAATTATTGACGAAAGTAAAAAACATATAAATTCGAAATTAGAAAACTTCGTTCATTCCATTTACTTACTTAAAGCAGACTGACTAGTCTACATATGCTTATATATAGTTCTTTTTCTGGTACTTACGTATTATATCATCGACCAGTTTCGCTAGATCAAATGAAGGAGTCAACTCAAAAAACGTCGCCAAATGCTAACATTGTTATTATTATTGTCTTTGAACATGCACAGGTATGATTTCGACTGTTGGCTGCAGATTGATATATTTGGCGACGTCTTTTGATGTGACAAAATTGGTTGACGATATAATACATAAGTAACCTTTCTTCCCTTTATCGTAATATTTTAAGGGCTGATATAAAGTCCCTTCTGTAAAGGAATATTTCCTAAATCGTCATTTACATAGAAATAAATATTCTAGCTCTAGTGGAAATGTTCAGAAAAAAAAATTAAAGTCACTTGTTATCTAATCAGAATGCAAAATGAAGAAACGTGTGAACATGTAATTTGAATCCAAAATTTTAAAAATCAATATTTTACGTAATAATGCATTTTATGTAATAGAGTATTTTATTAAAGATATTCCTAATTACAATTACAGAAGAAAATATTCATGAAAGATTTTCTCATCGGGCAATAATATGAACAAATTCACGAAAAGAAAATCCTTTTTTTTTTCCTTTATATATAATTTTTTTTTCATTTTATAGATGATAGAATAACATTTAGGAGTAAGATGCATGCAAAATAATCCTTATATTAAATTCATAGCGCATATATTTTAAAGTTTATATGCAAATCAAAATTCTAGACAAATCAGTTTGAAAATTACTAAAGAAAGTAAAATAGGTCGAAAAGCAAAAAAGGCATTTTTTTAAAAAAAATATGAATGATAAATCTTTTAAAGTCAAAGTCAAAAGTTCATATGTCAGTGGATATAGAAATGTAAAAATTCGATAAAATCTGTTCAAACTCAATACAATACAAATACGTAAAAAGTTTTTCTTTAATACAAAAATTGCAGCATTAGACATAATCTCAAAGGTTAACAGGTCAAAACGATTCTTTGGAATAAAATGTTTTTTTTTTTTCTTATACATATTTTAAAATAGTAAAATGTAAGATAAAATAAAGTAATGTGACAGACACATGTATTTTAAAATAAGAGGAATTTTTCTTTTTTATACTTGGAAACAAGAGGGCATCAAAATACGTAGCATTTTATTATGTTTTATTTATGTTAAGTGAACTAAAAGCTTATACTATAAATGCATATTTTCAAGAAACTTCTGTACACACACGTGAAGCAAAACGATAATTGTTTTTCTTTAACTTCCGGCTTTATTTAATTGTATAACTGCTATCATTCAAAAATTTACAAATTTACCACCTACGTTGGCTTATATTTATATTCAAATAAGGATTTTTAAAAATATTAGATTATGTAATGGATTTAATTCTGTTTTCTCTTAAATTTTGTGCTTCGCTTGTATGAATTCTTCTCGCTTATTCTGCTCCTTGAATGAGCTTTTCACAATTATTTCATTTCGTGAATGAATTCTTCCCATTTATGAGTCATTTTTCTAATTAATATTTATTTTCGCATACTGGTTATAAAACTGTTTTACAAAAAATTTCGCTGACTAGTAGGAAATAACGTTCTCCTTACGACTGGACAATACTTGACAAAGAACCTCTTAATCGTGATCAAATGATATGACTCTCACTCCCTAAGCCCTGTCATGCCATATGACTTCCCAAAAGACAATTTTTATTTATCAATTTATGGATCCCATGTGGCCAAAGTAACTGAATGGCCGTGGTCATAAACCCTCTGGACGGCGTTGTTTCTGTTGGGTCGCAAGCTCTAGACCTGATTCGCTAAAGATTGATATGTATTAATTCGGTCCAGGCTCAAAATCCTCGCTTTGGTGTAGTGTGGAAGTTTGTATAGTAGGGTACCTGCTCAGGTGTCGTCCTCGTCGTTCATTCATTGTTCAGAATTGTGTGGTCCATTATCAGTAGCCCTTGTGTGGCTTCAAAATGCAACTTTAATGGAGAACCAATCTTATGGGTCCCATGTACCAACTGTTTTGAATTTCGACACGATATGCTATTTCATGGACATTTCTGATGTTATCCTTTCATATATAGATTCAACTGTATTTATTTTATTGGGAAAAATGTTTCCCCCAAAAAATTAAATAATAAAAACTTTATTTTATTTTACTTTCCGATTCTAATAACTATTTTTAAATGATTTTTGAAGGTTTGGAAACTCATAGTAGAGTAAAAAAATGTTTTGAAGGTATTTTTAAAATCTAATAGAGAGAGTGAAAGGTAGATGTAAATAATTTTTTAATATTTTATTCCTTCAGCTGATTTCATCTCAATCAAATAGTTGCAATAAGTTGCATATGAAAAGGATAACCAAATTGACAAGGTTAACATTATACGTTCACGAGCTTAAAATAACAAGCTTTTTGTAATAATTACTCTTTAATTTTCAGGTGAACATTTCCAAAGTTTTATTTTTCTCAGTAATAAAAATTCCCTTTCTACTCAATAAAACTAATTAATTATAAATTTTTAAGGAGCATTACAAGTAAATTTGATGCACATTGAATTGTAATATTGTTAAATTTGCCGCTTAATCATTCGAGATCTGTTTTTCTTCAAGATTAATGAGATGGTTTTCTCTGCTAAAATATACTAGAAGACTTATCATTTTTAATTTCACTAAACATTTTTAAATATCTATTGTTTAATATATAAATTATAGCAATTTATTCATCCATCCCTATAATTTTAAAGTAATTTATCTGTATCAGGTTTATTTCAAGGTTTTCACTTAACTTGATCTTCATTTGACAAAAGAAATATTCATTCTAAAAGATGGCAAAAAATGCTGAAAAATTTGTTATTCTAAAGATTTAATTAAAACCAAATAACTGTTATAATCATAACTTATCCTTGAATTATGTTTTGAAATGATTCTTAAGTAGGTTAAAATCGTGATTTTCTTTTATGCTTGGCTACTTTTATATGAATGCTATTTATTTCAAAATGATTGCGGTTTAAAAGGTATTTGCATTATTTTTAAGGATACTTTTCAATTGCTTCTTTCTTTTATCAGATAAGAAAAATTCTATTAATAATTCTGTGTATTTTCAATTAAATAGAATGAATGCCTTTTTAATTTCTCAAATGTAATATTTTTTTACCTACTTGTTCGCCTTTTATTACTTAAATTAGCTACAAGTTATATTTATTAAATATTCAAATCATTTATTAGATTGTTATTCAGTACCTATAATTAAGATACCTTGTTTTTAACAGTTTGGTTTCTTCGTAAAATAGGAGATATGGCCACGGAATTCATTTTTTATTGAGTTATACGAAGCTGAATTAAAATCAATTTCAAATATTTCCATATAATAAATACATTCTTATATATATCATTAATTACTGTGCAAGTACTTATATATATATATATATATATAGCTATTTACTTAGATGTACTCTTAGAACGATATACATATTAAGTTTTCTACAATATAGCTCAAAGAGCTTTATTCTGTAATCAAGGAAAGTTTTTAAAAATCGTAACGTTGAATTACTGAAACGGGTCTATCCGGGAGACTTTAATACACCTCTTGGGTAAATCTATTTCTTTTAAATGTTGTTTTATTAAAAACTTTCTCCAGAAGAAGATGACACGGTTTATGTAAATGAAGGGTGATATTTAAGCCTTAACTTTTAGATACGTGAGGTTAGTGGTTAGCGGAAAGTAGTTGAGAGCCAGTCGAGAGTTGCTCGACGATTAATTGTTGAATAATTAAAGATTTCTAATTGACGATTTTGTCAAAAAGTTAATAATTGAATATTAACAACCAGAGGTTGAATATCTGAGTACGGAATTGGGGTAATTTAGATCGTAGATAACCAAAGAGTTCTAAGAGTAAGTTATTAATTATTAAGTAAAATTATTATCAATTATTAAGTATCCCTTCTACCGTGTAACTGCTCCTATACTTAATAGAAGTGTGCATTTCCTACCCTGGGTTGTTAAAATTAAGTAAAAGAATAAAAAATTAGAATTGTTATGATTATGGCTGATCTTTCTTCTAATCCCCAAACACCAATAAACGGGACGATCCGTTTATTACATTACTTTCTTTTATCACATGTAAATAACTTTAAATGTCACATTCTACGAACGTTTTTTTTTTCCTTCAAATTTCCTTACATCTTAATATAAATTGATTAATCCTTTTAAATAACTTTCAAGAATTATAATTCAGATATCAGGAAAGAAAGAAATTTATTTACTGTGTATCTAAATTTCTTCCATTATTTCCTCTTTGGTGATTGTTTTTGCTTGACAGTAAATTTTATGCTATTTAACTGTAGACATTTTGAAAGGTAGTGTATACACTTAATAATAAATCCAACAAATAAAGCATGACGAAGCAAAAGATTTTTCGTATTTCCTATTATGTGTGTTTTACATATATATAACTCAATTCAGCTACATGTTTGTAACTTTGGGATGAATGGATAGCTACTAAATGGTTCGTAGTCACATGTAGCATCTTTTCAATCTATTTCGCATATTTAAAAATGTAACTAAGCGATTCATACCGTAATGAGTGAAGTGTGTGTGTGTTTCAGGATGTGTTGTGTGTGTGTGTGCTTAATATACACAAATGATTTTATCTTAATTTACGTCGCGCGCGCGAGGATTCTGAAGCACTACGAGGGCTGTTGGCGATGAACCTCTTAATTTTGAGATACGGTTAAGTAACGAGGACAACGCCTGAACTGGTACCCAATTCTCCAAACTTCCAAATCACGCCAATGGGAGGACTTTGAGCTATATATATATATACGTAGATGGATGTTTCAGTACCTTATATCAATAAACATGAAATCAACAGGTTAACGAATAATTTGAGTGATATATTTTTATAAATAAACTTATTCTTAACCATTAAGACTATCTTCGAATAAAGTAATTCTCGTAATTCCAGTTTGATAACATGCTTTGTAACTGCACTTTGACTAAAGTCGATTTCATTTTTGTTTTTGGCTACATATAAAAACAGAAATGTTTCTTATTTATCTTGTTTATCGTTTATTGTTCTTGTTTATCGTATCTTGGTTTTTTCTTGTTTATCATTCATAACATTTTTACTTCAGTTAATTTAATTAATTTTTAATAATGTTTCTTATTTAAAATCTCGTGCAGTTTTCAAAATAAATTTAATTTAAAAAGAAAAAAATGTACACATTTTTTTCACTGTGAATCTTTCATCATATTTGAATAATGTAACCACCTTATCTTAAAAACTTAATGAAAACAATTTGTTTAAATTAGAATTCACTAAGAAAACAATCTAAGCAAGATACGATATTTATAAGAAATGTTTATCTAGTAAGTAAGAATCTTTATAAACATTTACTTCTTTCATGTATATATTGTGAGTAATTTCTCTAGTTTCTTTTACGGTCCATCAACTTTTTTTTCAAAACAAATTTATTATGAATATTTCAGTTTATATAAATCAGTTTCAAATGTGTTGTCTAAACATCTTTGTATATCAAATGTAGTATAACAAACAAACAAATCAGAATATTGCTTTGAATGATGTAATAAAATAAGGAAAACCCAACTTGCATAGAAAAATAATGAGAAAAGATTGTAAGGAATATTATGTAGGATTCATGTAGCATTTTATCCATCATAAGACTGTTCTATAATTTATTTTAAAACATTTATCAATGTATTATTAATTAATTAACAATAGTCGTTAATTTGTGTTCAGTAAATGAATATTTGTTTTAAACTGTAAGCCCAATTATAAACAATCTGTGTAGTGCATAAAACATCCAATAATTGATAATACCCAGAAAATGTATGTTTGAATTAGTTGATTTGTATAATCTATCACTCAAATAGTAAATGGAAGCTGATTCACCAAAAGGTTTATCAAATTACAACTTATTACAATACAAATTTCAACTTTTATGGCTACAATTAAGACTAATTTCTTAGTTCAGAGCACTGCAAATTTTTTGAGTCTGCTTCTGTTGGTTCTAATGCCACCCGATCGATGGTGTCAGATCGAGGCCCACTAAATTCGAATCGTGGCAAGGGCAGTGGCGTAACGTTCACCCCTCCTACTTTCGCATCGAGGGGGTTGGGGCAGAATTTTAGAGGGCCCAAAACCTGATGTTGTGGTTTTGCAATCCTTTGTAAGATTAGGTTTGAGACCCAAAACCTGACTTTTCAAAGGAGCCCTCATTTTTTCGGTGACACTACTGGGCAAGGGCCTAGATTACGCCTGTAGTTAGCTACAGCTTTGAGCACCATGCTGGTGACAATACTTTCTGTGGCACCATTTCATTCCAATTTTGGGGGAGAACACCCTGGTCAGGGTGGCTCCCACCAACCTCTTGAGAGGATTTTCGGCTAGATGAATATTTAGAGCCCCCCCATACCACACAGGCATTATTCATACAAACATTCACGCCTTCTCCGGGATTCAAGCCCAGGCCTTACGACACAGCAGCGTCTCTATACCATCTGGGCAACGAGTATGATTCTTGTGGCATTTTAACTTAATTACACTAAATCTCATCTTAATTCTTAAAATATTGGTTACATTACAATGAGTATATCAGGAATAAAATTTTACTGATTTTATAAATGCTTCAATTTGCAATACCTTCTTAATTCTTTCAACCTGAATACAAGCCGAATTTTAAGGTGATAACAGTTTTGTATGAAAAAGAAGAGATTATGTGTTTTCTTCTCTATTTTAGCGATTAGGAAACCTTCGATCCAGTTAGGGTGAGAATTCTTTTATTTCTTCAAGGTGACCTACTTCTGGTTTGTTGATCACCACCAGGCACTTTCGTCGTTATAGCAAATAGCTAAAAGAAAAGTTCTAAAATTATTTGTATAAAGCCAAAAGTTTAAGGTTGTGATAATATGCTCGCCCACAGTCATTTAATTGTTAGCAAGGACGGCATCCGGGAAATATAATGGATCTTTTTGGGCTCGGTACCGACTGTTTTTGTTTTGTAAAATCAGTCTCGAGTTTTCTAGAATTCTTGGGTTTTATTCCAAGGTTTAGTTGGAAATCAAATAAACTTGTTCATTAAATTTTATCGCCTTAATTATCTGTTAGTTGATACCAAATGTGAAATTTCTGCCTCAGTGGTTTTTATTGAGATGATTGATACATTTAATGTAACATTTTCTTTTCAAATATTGTTTGTTTGTTTTCTCTAAAATACGAAATTGATAATTTTGAAAGGATTTGATTTATTATAATTTAGAAATATAAATTCTAAGCAAATTTTAGAGAAGTATTCGAAATTCGGGATGTATTTACAATCCGAATGAGTCTTATGTAATTTAACTGTTTTTAAAAACTGCTGGCTTTTTTTCAGCTGATATTAATCATAAAAGTATTATTCATCATATTAATTGATAGCAGGTTTTTAATTTTGTGAACAATCATGTATGTTTGTGTGAGAGTGTGCGCTTTATTTTTTAATTTAGAACTTTCAAAATAATAGCTACGTAAATTTATAACATAAAGTAATATAAAGTAGAAAAGCATAACATCATTATGATACAAATGTTGATCTGAAAATTCAATTTTAATTACGATTATTTTTATTAGAAACTCCTTAATCGAAATATTTTATTTAAAAAGATCAGATTGTGTTAATCCTCTGTGAATTCTTAACTATTATACTATCTTATTATAATCAACAATTTTAGTTACACTAGATATTCAAAAATAGCTCTTAAAGATAATTGATGAAAATTTTAAGCGAATTCTTACTGAAAGCATGAAAAATTGTTTATTACAAGAAAGGTGTAATTTCGATATTTATTTTATTTTGAAGAAGTATGTAAATTTTAGAAAAACATAATACTAAAATAAAAATCCTCTTTTCTGGTAAAAAATGGGGGTTGTGATATGTCAGTTATCATAATTGCAAGTTCTATTCTCAATGATGCTCAAATTGAGTTGTGCGTTCATGTTCTCTAAATTTTGTCCAAAAACCGCTTGCGGTAATAAAAAAAGGGTGCTATAATCTTGAGTGTCGTTCTGATTTTCTAATTGAGACTAAATAATGTTAAACTTTTTAATGACATGTCAATAATGCTAATTTTTTAAATCATGATAAACATTTACCAGATATAAATTAATAATTTAATACTTTTAAAAGTCGATATCACGACAAAATTTTTCCTTGTTATTTCCGTCTCTCAGTCACAATTTATATTCAATTCAACATGTAGACTAAGTAGCAATGCATTTTGATGAACTTATCTTGGTTATACTATTACTAGAAAGACAAAAATGTAATGAAAAGACTCATATTCATAATTTCCAATTGTAGATTGGAGAATTAAAGATATAATCATTTACAAATTTCAAATTGGTTTTTTTCGTAAGTCTGAAAAAAAAAAGCAGATTATTTTATAGTAGTAGGATCACTTGATTATTAGGCGAATAGAATATCCTTCACTAAGAAATTTATTTTCGTTTCTATCAGTTCAAGAAAAATTAAGAAAAAAAAAATGGTATCAGGAAAAAAATAATTTAAACGTTAATTAAATAAAGCCAGTGCCTTTAAAAATTAATGAGACTGTTTGAAACATTATATGGTTGATTCCTAGAGTTTATTTGTGTGTGTCCTTCTATCTGGAAAGATACCAAAAAAAACCTCTGACAACTCTGGCATGAACTTAAATTACTTTTCCTTGTGTGTGGTAAACAGCTACAATTAACACTGAAACACCTAAAAGCGTTTTCGTTTTCCAAACCAATAAGTTTGACCACAACATTACCGAATTACATAACACGAAATCCACAGACACAGAAACAAATCATTTCTTCTTAAAACTTTCAACAAAACACGCGTTACGCCTTTCCAACACATAACGAAGGCCACCAAATACTATCCAAAAGGCGTGTCTCTTATTTAAGTCACGAATCAGCTACAGAAAAACTATCAGGAAAACAAGTCATTCTAAAATATTGAAATGTGTCCTTCGAACAAATATTCATCGAAGGACCGTTATAATCGATGCATAACAATGAGCGAATTCGTTGGATGCATTGATGGATGCAACACAAAAAAGAACTTTCTTGACCACAGCTGGAAGCCATCCCAAGGTTTCAGTCTTGAAGACGATTACTTGTCCACAGATCTTCCTCTTTCTGATCTTCGATATAAAATAAGTCATTGATTATCTGACTACTTTTGCACTTTTTTGAAGATTCCACTTTTTATGACCTTCAGAATCTCAATGTCAAGCACATTATTTAACCTAGAATGTGGGAAGAAGCTTTTCAATAATACTGATTGTCGAATGATATAGGTTGATGGAATGGTCATTAGGTTTTTCTTAATGATGTTGATAAATATCGAGTACTTTCTCGATGGGATTGTTAGCTCAATAGATGAATGGGATGGTGCCGCAAGTACTTATTTAGGAGTTGTGCAAAGGTGTATGGAAACGTACCTGTTATTTATCTACCTATTGGTATTTTGCAATCACTCTCTGAAAAGAGATGCATTAATTAGCTTTTACTTAATTTGATACTGAAGCAAGATTAGACATCATTCATAATTAGCTAACGTTGAAGATACTTTGCATATTTATTCAGTATTCTAGCAAAACTTGCATTGTTTTTAACACAAAAGGGACAGTGTATATAGTTTTTGAATTGTATTTTGAGTTGAAATATTAAGAGAAATAGATGTGCAATTATAAATTTAAAATAACTGGGATTAAGTATCCATCTGTAATAATTAGGAATTAATTTGTATTTTAAATTTAAGAATTCGTTTTTCATTCATAAAAAATCATTCCAATATATCAATTTTCAGTTTTCCTGCAAGATCTAGCACTTGAATATATTCGCACAAATTTTTAAAAAATATAAAGCCAGAAAGAGAGAAAAAGAGATTTCAAATGTCACTCTCTTTTGGAAAGTTACATGAAGTGTATTATTTTTTGAGAGAGAGAGAAACTTTTCTTATAATTTACTTTAATTTTTATTAATGAGTGTCGTTTCTGCCTTTTTTTAAAAAAATTCTGTATTTACAATAAAACTTATTGCATTTTTACCTCTCTTAAAAATAAGACTATTGATAAACATATGTACTGAGAAAGAATGCCTTTAATTAAATGAATTATTTCTAGAATATTTTACCCGGAGAATTTTATTTTAAATCATGCTTAAAGCTACAAATACTTTTTAAATAATGGTGGTTAATTTTTTTTAATTAATAGATGAGAAAAAACTTCATTTCAAAATAACTGCGTTCATAACTTGTAACGCAAAAATTAAAAGGTAAAGTCATTTTCTTTTGAAAATAAATACGATAAGAAGAAACTGTTTCATTTTGTGTTTTCGGTTATTAATATCATTAATATTTAGACAAATTAAGTAACAATAATAGTAATATATAAAATTAATATTAAAATATTCATTGCTCTTATTCCTTTAACTGTGATTAAATTATTCTCAGCTTTTATCTTGTCATTAAAATCTGAGACGTATGGTTATTTTGTTTTTAAGATTTTTTGACTTTGTAATTCCTCAAATAGAAATTTTTTCTTAACCTGGTTATATATAAGTGCTGATGGTCACCAACTCTTACTCATGGTAAACAAAAAGCGAATCCTGTTTAGAACATAGTGTTAAAAAATATGTAAATATTAAAGAACAAACTGTTCTTCACATATTCACACATACACAAATGCAAAGCTATAGTTTTTTACTTTTCTTTTCTTTTAAGTGAGAAAAATAAGGACTATATTTTCACCTCAAAATCAAAAATGATATACCACTATGCATAATTTTCGATATTCAAAAACATCTAGTCCAGGGGTCAGCAACCTATGGCACGCGGTACGATTCTCAATGGCACCTGCACCACTCTACGAAACTTGTCAATTTTCGAGTGAATGGTAGTTGATAAATTGGGAAAGGACCTTAATTGACAAACATCTTCAGTATTACGAAATTACGAAAAAAATCTGAAAATAACTCCAAAGATAAATTTACAGCTACTTTGTAAATTATTGAATGTCATTGCTGGAGAGTTTTAATTGTTTAAAGAGAGAAAATTGCATGTACTCTGCTTTCCTCTTTTAATTCTACATATCAAAGTAAAAAAAAATTTCCTCAAATGAAAAATATTTTGAGCCCGTAAAGAAATTGTGTAACAACTAAATGCTCAGAATCGTGTCTAATAGAGTCACAAATTATACCCCTGATTTTGTGATATAAAAATAGAGCGGTACAGGCACTAGATTCGCATTAAAATATTTATTTATTTACCTTTTTATTCAACAGTAATGGAGGGAAATACTTTTATTTTATGTTGTTTATTTCTCATTTTTAATAAGTGTATTTAAAAGTACTTAATATATGTAAAATTTTATTTATTTATTTATTTATTGAAGAAATAAATATATTTTATTTTGTTTATTTTAATATTAAGCAATATCTTTAAACGAGGCAAAATTAATATATATAATAAAACTGCAAATATACATTATTGACCTCTATTCTCTACCTTTGCATGCATTATCGCTGGAATCGAAATGTTTCAAATAAGTCCTACGGTATGG
>BMAV01022516.1:199578-218966 GCA_019973955.1 Trichonephila inaurata madagascariensis
ATAGAGTCACAAATTATACCCCTGATTTTGTGATATGAAAATAGAGCGGTACAAGCACTAGGTTCGTATTAAAATTTTTATTTATTTATCTTTTTATTTAACTATAATGGAGGGAAATACTTTTATTTTATGTTGTTTATTTCTCATTTTTTAATAAGTATATTTAAAAGTACTTAATATATGTAAAACTTTATTATTTTTTTTATGAAGAAATAAATATATTTTATTTTATATTTATTTTAATATTAAGCAATATCTTTATATAAACGTGGCAAAATTATATATAATAAAACTGCAAATCTACATCATTGACCTCTATTCTCTACCTTTGCATGCATTATAACTGGAATCGAAATGTTTCAAATATGTCCTACGGTATGGCACACTGTATCATATTGGTAGATTGGTTTTTGCACGCTAGAGCTAAAAGGTTACCGACCCCTGATCTAGTCTATGATTGAGTGTTCTAAAAATAAAACTTATGTTTTGTGATCAAACAGAAATCTATATCAAATTTCTCTTTGTTCCAGTTTCCTTTTTGAATCCAGTGCAGTGCCAAAAAGCCACCGATGCCTTCAAGTGCCCTCAACAGTTCGGGTACTTCCGCGACACTACTGATTGCAACAAATACTTCATCTGTGTGTTCGGAGACGCCCTGCACGACAAATGTACGCCTGGCCTCTACTTCAACAACGAACTCCGCATGTGCGACTGGCCCAGAAATGTCAAGAGCTGCCAAAGCGGTGAGTTGGTTGCTATACGATATGCTCAAACAGATCCCTCTTTCGTGATGCTTTTCACAGAATGAGAGTACGGCTCCCGTTTAATCAAACAGAACCATCGCGGTTGGAGGTGGATTCAATAATGGGCTCTGTTAAAAAATTGTTTTAAGAAGAGTAAACAAGAAGGAAGGTATTTTAATGAAATTCGATAGGCGTAAAATAGGTTTGAAATCTGGGGTATCACGATTTTTACTAAAGTAAATTCAATGTGTTAGATGCAAATCAACTCTTCCACATGGCAAACAGACAAAGAGTGGAGCCTGTTTGGTACATTATTTCAAAAAGTATACACTCATTGAAGGACAAACTCTATTATAATGTAAATAATGTAACCTTAATAAATTTTTTCCTTATATTTTTCCTGAAGATGAGCTTAAATTATATGCATTATTTGCACATTGAAATGAAATCTGAAAAAGAATTCCGAAACCCATTTACTATTCGGAATGTGCACGGGTAACTTTTTGATTTTGAGCCAAAATTAAATTAATACATTACATAGCATGGTAAAAAATACTTCAGTTCTCAGACTGTTATAGTTTTTTGCAATAATGTTTTTGAAAAATATTTTTTTGCTGTTAAATATATAAAGAAACAAAGCAAAAATATCTCATACTACATTACTCATATGTGAAAATGTTTTACCCAGTAAAATCCTATAGGATGAAGGATGTTACATATATTGCTATTATTGTGGGTTGAAAAATAAAATTTAAAAAAATAAAGATTCCTAGATTTCTAAAATTTTTCTGAGTGCTTACATGAAATACGAAGTTACTTGCCATTCAAAAAATTTTGTTAAAGAAGTACCTATTTAAAACAAACTGCAATGCAAGAAAGGGATAATCATCTTCTAATTTTAAATATTATAAATACGTAAGCATAAAAAATTATCCATCTGAAATTTATTTATCAATATCTTTTTTTTATTCTTAAAAATGCATATCTAAAAAAAAATTTTAACTTTTCACATGTTGAAAATTTTCAATTCCAAGTTTAATTTCTATGTCAAATTAATGACGGCACTCTTAATGAATTGAAACTAAATAAATGTCTATCCCTTAGGACTATCTGGAGCACTATCTGGAGCAGGATCTGAAGCAACTGGAAGAAAAATTTACGGAACTTCAACAAATCGACCAAGATCTTCTAATATTAACCGACCTTCTTACAGTCGTGATGAAAATATTCACAGTCCAAATTCAATTGCTCCTGCGAACCCAACACAAGATACTCGTATCGGTAGTCGATACACCCCTCCCATTTCCATCGGAGAATCATATGCTATGGCTGCCAGAAACTCAACGAATTTCAGATCTCAGTCTTACCAGAGACCCCCTACTTACACCACGACCAAGGTTGTCCCATCTACAAGTTCTCGACCTTACCTATACAGCACAGGTCCACCAGCCAGTTTCAAACCAGTGTACTATAGAGTAACCAAACCTGTAGTTCCAACTGGTCCACCAAGGGATTCATCCAGCAACAAACGAAAAATGTATGAGAATGACTACTTTGACAGTGAATATGAAGATGATGAAACCAGCATTGAAGAGCCTCAACTGATGGTAAACCAACATCTACGAAGTGGAAATAACTTGTATGTAAGACCTATTTCAATCACTAGTGTGAGAACAAGTATGGCACCCAGGCCTGCTCCAAGTTCAAGACCTGTTTACAGTTCAAATGGAAATACTCTTCGAGCTCCTCCAAATACTAGGAATACCAACGTAAAGCCTGAAGTATCTTATACTAGTTTCGATAACAGAGGACAAGCGGCACGACCTTCATCATATCCAAGTCGAGATTCAGCTGAAAATGACAGGTAAGAAAAGGATTGTGATCGATTTTTGTATATAAAAAAATGCATTATTTTCGAATTGCATCTTTACTTGTTCATGTTTATTTGTTCGCGTAATGCGTGAAAGATGTTAATGTTTCTTATAGAATACATAAGAAATATAAAATAATTAAATGTATTTTTTTAAATGGGAAATTTATTTTTGGTTTAACTTTTAAGAAAAATCGTTTATATTGAATCCCAGAGTTTTAATTACGGGTTCATAATTACGAATTTCAGGGATTGAACAGGATATTTTTTTCTCCTTTTAATTCCCAGCGAAACAAAAAAATCATATATTGAAAATAATTAAGAGCTCTGTCAAGTGCAAGAACAAATTTTTATCTTAACAAAATGATTCAATTTTCATTATTTTATTATGTAATTCGATGCTCATTAAAGTATTCGAATACGTTCGGAACCGTGATTTTAGAAAAACGCATAAATGGATAATTTTCAGGATATTTAGTGTCACTTAGATTAGAGAATACACGTATAAAACTGTTTTAAGGACATTTTGACAAAAAAAATTTATTTAAATATAATATTTTGGTAAAAAATTAACTTAGAATAACTTTTTTCAAAATGTTCTCCTTTTATAAAATTCCTTCTAAAATAATATTTTGCTTATATAAAGTAAAGACTTATTCAGAGAGTCTGAACTATTATTTTGAAAAATTCGCATTATTTCCAGAGTTACAGCCAATTGAAACAATTATCGGCGTTTTTTTTTTCTTAAAGTTTTTCACCTCTGTTGTCATAAAACATGGATAAACCCACTTCTAAGTTATATATTTCAAAAATTCTAGTTGAGCCTCTGTACAGAGGTCTGAGCTGAATACAGGCAAAATATTATTATAATAGAAGCATTTTTCACAAAAGGAGAATTTTGAAAATTGGTCATTCTATGTTCATTTTTTGTCAAAATATTGTACTTAAATAATTTTTTATTGTAATAATATTCTTAAAACAATTTTATATACATTTTCTAATCTAAGTGACACTAAATATCATAAATATTATCCATTTATACTCTTTTGCAAAATCATGGTTCCAAACATAGTCGGATACTTTAATGATTCAGAGCATATACCATTTTTATTCTTTGTTGCTGTAAATTGAAACACTTTAGACTCTTGTAAAAGCATTACTGAAAAAAAAATGCGATATCATAAACTTAATGATATTCTTTTAAATTGATATTCCGATATTATCTATAGTTACTCCTGTAAGGAAAAAATCATTATGATAGTTTATAAAGTCATAATACAATTCAAATATACAAATGCTCAAATACGATGAAGCTAGGCAAAGCTGTGACAGATTTAGCTTTAACCAGGGTGCACCTCGAGGAGGCCTGTCACTTTACACCCTCGACTAAATGACACTTCAGCCTGTACTCTTTGTAACTCTGGAGGGTCCATGGATAAGGAGCATATTAACGAAAGCACTGCATTGTTGTCTTTAAACTCTATTGTTCTTAAGTATTGGGAAGCTAGATCGAGATTAATGGCCTAATGGCCAAATGTCTGGCATTTATATAAATAAACAAATAAGAGTAGTACAAATCGTAAATTTCTATCAAAAAAATTATTTCAATCATTTATATAAACTACATCATAAAACTATTTATTTCCTTTTACAATGTCTATATTTTCACATAACATTTCTAATATTCTTTCTGTTTCTAATTCAGATCCACATATACCCGAAATATCATTCGACCTGCCGCTCCAACTCATGGCAGCAATGTCAGAAGCAGACCATCTAACAGTAACTCTGCTTTGTCCTCCACTTACACCTCAAACTCCAGAAACACAGACTCCATGATCCATCTTCGTCCACAAGCCAACGGGGATCGTGGAATCCAGTCCTTGGACAACGGCGGTGACAGCCTAGATGCACAGTTTGGAACTAACCCCAGATCTATCAGCCTACCAGACAGGCCTTACAGGAACCCGAATTCCTTCGAGTCCAGCAGTGAACTGAGAAAAGCAGAAAGGAATCAACAACAGTATGCCAAACCCAAAGTTACGTCTACCAGATACTCGTCGCCAGGAAGACCTTCCTACAAAACTGGTAAAAAAGTTTTTAGATTACGCCGATATGATAGCCGGTAGAAATTATTTATCTTATCAAATCTCAATTGCTTATTCGACTTAATTGTCTTTTACGGCAAAAATGTTTCAATTATTTAAATAGTTTGTTAAGATAATCTAACAGCCTGCCTAATATTTACGAAGAAACCTGTTGAATATGATAGGGTGTACTTTTCTAAAAAGTAAACGATATCTTATATTTCTTTATTCTTGAAAAATTTATTAAGAATGACAGTGTGTAAAACGAGTTAATAATACGCGCTGCATTATTTCAAACTATTTAGATTTCAGATATATCTAACCGGAAAATACAAGGCCTTTAGATTGAAAGAGTTATCAACAGTACGTAGAAAGTTCAGAGCCTTTTAATTTGAAGTTATCTTATTCGGATTACGAAAATCGATTTTAAATTATCGGAAAAACTTGTTATGCAATGAAATACCCCGAAAATGTGTCATGAAAAATGAGTAAAATATTTTTTTATAGTAAATATTTCAAATATAACTCATTTTGTTTATCATCTTCAGATAGTAATTGCTTCTTTTTGTCAGTTCCTAGATATTATAATTATTAATTTTTTTGTAGATTATAGGAAAAAATAAAAGAAACATTCTAAGTTCAAACACAAGAGGACATAGCAAGCTCCATTGTAATTAATTCTAATATATGAATCCAACGTTATATTTTGATAAAAAAATAAATAGCATAGAGAGATGATAAAAATATTAATTAGAGGTTCGAATAATTGAGTTGTTTATTAACTTCACTCTACAAAGCTTAACAATGGCTGATGGTGATGGACCTTGTAATTTTGAACCACAGTTAAGTGACGAGGACGATTCCTGAGCAAGTATCTCACTCTCCAAACTTCTACATGACGTCAACGCGAAGAATTTGAACTTCGACAGATTTATCACACCTCAGCCCTCTACATAGTGAGTCTTCAATCCCACTAGGGTTCGACCCCACGACTGGAGAGATAAACATACATATATCATGATATATAGATATGTTTAGATAACTTGATAGATATGTTTAGATAGATACGTTTAAAGTTATATATATATATATATATATATATATATATATATATATATATATATATATATATATATTTATATATATATATATATATATATATATATATATATATATATATAGTCACGAGTTCGCGACCATGACCACTTGGTTACCGCGGCCACATAGATTTAGAAGAAGAATTTATGAAGGAATTGTTAAATCTATTTTCAGTGATATTAAATAAATTCCAAAAAACTTTTTACCATATACAGCTTGCCATATATCTCTTGTAAATTTCCACTTTTAAATCATTTTTCCCAACATCCTATGCTTAAAATGAAAAAAAGAATTTGTTTTTCAAATATTGGAAATGATGTTCTATATAAGCATTGATTCTAAACATGATTTTTTTTATATACACGAATAATTCAGAATCAAATATTTCAAATAATGGGTTACTTTTAAATGACAATTTTTTTCTATAAATTTAAGTTTTAGAAGCATTTTTTACGTGATATAAGTCTATTCATGTCGATAATAAATATTTATATTTCAATATTACAAAAAAAATAAAGATTATTTAATACATCTTTATTGATCAGAAGTGATAACGTTATCTTTTACAGTAATACACAGTATTGTTTCTCTAAAAATTGAGCTAACATCTATTATTAATTCTTACATCGTTGGAAAATAAAATAATGAATTGAGATATCTTATGAACTGACCTCTCCATCATAAAAAACAAAAGAAAAGGATATAGATTGCGCCATTTGCCTTTTAATCTATCGGAAACAATTCCATCCTTGGAAACCCAGCAAAGCATGACTAAAATTTCGCCTTAGATGCGTCCAAATACAAATGATAGTTCCTTTGGAGTTTTTTACAAGGCCACGCTTTTTCTTAAAATTTAAATCCTTAAGTATTCCATATCAATTTTACAACAAACAAAGTCCTGAACAATTCATTCGAAGCACACACCATAAGAATGAATCCCGAAGTCGCCCATATATCATTCAGGATGGAAAAATACAACGATGACCTCGAATGCGTTTTCATTGACCAAGGATGTCTCCATTGCTTCGCTTTAAATAATACACAATACATACAATTGCAATAACTCAATCCCTTATCTATGCTATCTTTCAGAAGACTCATCCGAAGAAGGCTATGATGAATATCCAGAGTATTATTACGATGAGGATGATTACGAAGATGAAGACGATGTGCAAAATATAAGCCCTGTTCCTAAGGTCGTAATAAGACTTCAGAAACCTCCTTCAACAACTCGTAGAACAACTACTACGACTACCACTACAACCACAACGACCAAGAGGCCGACACCGCCAACAACTAGACGGGCCCCTACCACAAGACCTCCTAAGAGAGGCTTACCTTTTGGAATCAGTCGACCAGCAACCAAAACTCCTTTCCGAACAGGTCCTAAGCCACTTCCCAGGTTACCATCCAGGTATAAAATTTAATGAAAATTATTTATTTCTGATGTTCCTGAAATAATTTGAATACGTCATTAATATTAAATTTTTAATAAATAACGCTCCTAATATTTTCTTCTTTGATTTAAAGAGACTTCAGAATCAACTTTATTATTGTTTTATAAATCACTCATTGTCGCGTCGGCTATAATATTAATTTTTAAAAAAATAAAAACTCAAAATACATCGAAATGGTAATTTTAATAATCTTTGATTGAGGACCAAGACTTTAGCTATCGTTGTTTCAGTCGTATCAATGATACAGGAACCCCAAGCTACAGGGATCCCAACATGTGTAACACTTTCAAAAAAGTTACATTAATTTTCAAAAAATGGCCCCCATGCAGAAACCTCTTAAAACTTTTTGAGGTCCTAAGCCCAGAAAAATTTTAAGATTTTTTGAGGCCCCGGGCCCCTATGGAAAAGTAGGCCCTACCTGAGATCTCTAAAAGTAGACAGTATATAGAATGCACTGTCAAATACTCATTCAAATGGTAATTTGAAGCAAATAAATGTGCACGACTCACAATCTCTCAACCCTAGGCATAAACCAGCTCGACCGCTGGCCGCATTTCGACTAAATGAGCTGAATGATTGTTTATAGCATTAGGCCTAGGCCTAAACATGAACAACGGTCATCCCATAATAATACAGTCTTACCACTTTCGCCAGTTGACATACAGTTTGAAATTCGCTGTTTTTCGGAGAATATGTTTGGGAATAATATTTGACCATTAAAATTATCCGGATCATGATCTTACTAAAACAGAGTCGAGAACGAAACGCGAGGCCCTAGGCCCGAACCCAGTTGGCCAATGCCTTATGACGTCCCTGTCCCCATCGAATTTTGTTACTGGACCCGTTCAGCACTAGCTTTGCCAGTATTAGGGACATCATGTTAAAAATGCGATCTCTTGTTGAAACCTTTTACTTGTCTTTCCCGTATACTTTTGTTGCACATGTGCTTGATCGCCATCTTTATAATGAACATTCATTTTGGAGCTTCAAGTTTGCATTTCGTTCAAAGTAATACCTACATGTTACTAATGTTAAACCGTGAAAGATGAAAATAACTTACAGTGAACTGTATTAATTAATTGTGTTGGAACCTATTTGAAATTAAAAATATGCCTACGTTCTCCTGATAATGCGTCTTTAAAAGTCCTTATATAGCAAACATATTAATCTAACTAAAGGTAGTTTAAGTTTTTAAAAAATTGAAGGTATGTCAAATAATTAAAATTCCACTCTTGTAATTAATTGAATAGTTGATAAAATATCCTATGTACCTTATGATAACAAGTAATATAAAAAAAATTGAAATCAATTCCTACTTGGGTCAACAGAGAAAAATTTTATTACAGTTACTTTTTATTAAATAATTACAATTAATATAAGTATGTACATACATAGGACAGAATCACAATATTAAGTGGCGAAACATCTTTTAAATTAACATTAAAAACTTTTTAACCACTTTAAATTTGTAATTCATTTTTTAATTAAAGCTGAATACAATTGGTATGAATTTATCTTAAAACCAGTGTGTAAAAAGAACGTTGACGTCTTACTAGCATATGATTATTCAGGCTAAGTTTAATGTTCATCACAAATTTCTCAAAAGCTGCTTCATCCAATGGTGCTGCCCTCTAGAGGAATAATATAGACTGAAATATATATTTTAAACTATAATTTATTCATTAAATTTAATTAATAAGTTAATATTTCAAAAGACTGTATTAACATCAAGTGTCATCCACTACAAGTTTAAAAAATGTATTTGAACTTGAGTGGGTGAATAAAAAGTATTTTATTAACGATTGAAAATTTGAACTAGATATACAGTCCAACCTCTATATTGTGAGTTAGTCTATATAACGAACTTTTTTCTGAAACCTTGAACATTTCACGATTTTCTTCGTAAAATAATCTCTCTATAGCGAAGTATATTTTCTATATAATGAACTCTTTTTCTTTTGTGATTCAATTTTTGTTCTCCCTTTTTTAAATTTATTTCTGAAAAAATTTCAAATCCTCTATTTAACACATTTTATTGTGGTCATAAATCTTGAACTGGTTTTATTAGCTCCTAATTCTCCGAGAATAGAGTTCTGGAAGTTTCATCCAAGAAGGGCAACCTTTTAACTCCCATTGCTCAGTTCACTAGAAACATCTTCGATATCCTCTTTCACCCTCAGTGAGTTGTCCCGTGTCCTATGTATGCTTTATGTCCCGTGTATGCTTTAATATATAAAATGTCCTTAAAATTCATTAATTTTAGTTTAAAATTATTTTCATAATATTGAAAACACAATAAATTTTTCGACATTCTTTTTTCTTGTTTTCCTTACAGTTTTTCTTTTTTGATGGGTCAGATATATAAAATAAACATATATTAATTTAAAAAAGGTGCAAATTATTACTTTTTTTATATATATAGTGTTTATGAATTTGAAATTCATTTTATGTGGTTTATAAAGTATATTAAAAGATGAACCTCTATGTAACGAATTTTCCATATATCGAACTTTTTCCCGGGATTTAAGTGACTTTGTTATATAGAGGTCCGACTGTATTTATAAATATATATATAGGGAGAGTGTAAACTGATGGTAGGAATTGATAAATAGAGTCCAACTATTCAAAAAAACTATTCTAACTATTCAAAAAAAATTTAATAAAAGATGCCTTCATAAAGGCTTTCCTGGGAATTTAATAAATATCAATAGTCTTTTATGTTGAGTAAAATATACCTTAGTATCAAAGATATCATTGTGCATGAAGTGCTTAAAGTGCCATTCGTAATCCAAAAATTGAAAACATTTTTTTTAAATATAAAAAAAAAAAATTCCATATAATATGATAATCTATTTCTATTAATTCTAGAGAATACAATGCACGAATGTACCATTTATTTCTGTTTGAATAGCTAAATACTCATATATTTCCTTCGTAGTTTTTGAAGTTGGCTCTTATTTTATTATTTCTCCTTTGCACAAGATTTTATTTTATTTTATAAATTCATTTACGTCCAGTCAGCCCCCATGTTCCTTTCTCAAAATAAGCATAAAAAAATAGATTTTTAAAAAAATCTAATTGCATATTTTAGATTTGTGTGTTAAGTTTCTCTCAAAAGCAGAAGGAAAAATAAACAGAGTAAGTTGAATCTGTTCAATAAAAAAGAGGCATTTTTGTAGAAGCTGACAAAATATTAATATGAAATGCATCAAGTCTGAATTTAGATATGTTTTTTAACTCACATACATAAATTTATGTTACAATTAGGGCTTACAAATCGAATAAAGCCAAAACCTATGAACCGGTTTTTTGTTAAAATTTTCCTAACCATAAAATCCAGGTTTTCTCGAAAAAATGAAAGTATATATATATATATTTAAGCGATAAATAATTTTACTCCCCCTGTATTCGTGAAATATTTATGAAGAATTTATTCAAATTCAAATTTAAAAAATATACATTGTGTAACCGAAAGAGTAATGTTTAAATAGTAAATAAAAAATATTACAGCAAAGTAAGTGGAATTTAAATGTCCACAAATTTATAAAAAGACAGGGGAAAAAACAATATTATATTTACACTGTGACCTTCATATATGACCTGTAGGAAGCATTCGTCTTCCTTAAATATTATTTTAATAAAAAAACAAGATTTATAAATTATGCTTTATGTTACTTTTAAATTCTTTTCACATAATGAAATATTAATAATAATGATATATTATTTTTATTTATATAATTTTTAAATAGAAAATTATTCAAACTGTGCTAAATTTTGTGTTTGTATATTATTATTTATTTTCCTTTGCGTATATTATGCTATATTTAAGGCAAATTTTATTGTATATGTACGCAATAATTGTCTATTTATTTTTATACCTTATTTAAAAAAAATGACTAAAAATCGATTAACCGGTTTTTTACTTCATGAAGAACCAACAATCGGGTTGTGAAATTTTACCGGGTTTTCGCAAGTTCTAGTTGTAACTCTGCATTATTTGCGCCATTTCTATTTGGTGTTTAGTTGTTCCCTGAAACAGAGACTAAATTTGGTCCTTTCGAGTTATTTGTAAACCGAGTCTTTATGTCACTTTTTTTAAATAAAAAAAATATATATTTATTTAGCTCTTAATCTGTCTCATACAGTTTGGTTAGAATACCGAATATTTTGCTGTTAATCCAAGAAACAAAACGACTCTAGAAGTTTCATACTTTATGTCTTACGCTTCGATATACGGTATAAAGACAACATTTCCTTTTCATTAAAACCAAGAATTGCATAACTATTCACAATTTCTTAATCTTAAGTACTAAGAATGATAAGAGTGTATACGTCTCACAATGACATCGACTTTTATTATTATTTGGATAAGTTTCGAGTTTAGATCTATCTCATATAACCCAGACTGAAATAAAATTTCTTATGTATAACCAGTCATAATCTTCTCGTTCATTTTTTATCTCTTTTTCGATTATTTTATTTTATGCCATCATAGACCTGAACAATCCTATCCTACACCTCGACCCTTGACTGTTGCCGAAAAATGCACCAGCAGAAATTGCGTTTTACCTGACTGTCGATGCGCCAGTGCAGAGATACCTGACAAGATACCCGCCAAAGATGTTCCACAAATCGTTCTTATCACCTTCGATGATGCAGTAAATGATCTCAACTACGAACTGTACGCTGAGCTCTTTGACAACAGAAAGAACCCCAATGGATGTCCTATCTTAGGAACCTTCTATGTGTCTCACGAATGGACCGATTATGGAATGGTCCAGTCCCTCTACGACAAAGGTCATGAAATGGCTTCTCATTCCATTACGTAAGTAAATATCTAAGTTCAATTTCGACTAGGATAAATTTTCCCAAGAAAAAGTGCTATTGTGTTTCCAGGAAACAAAAATGGGATTAATTCATGAAGTTCATATAATAAATGTCATCACGTGTTCTCTATTCAATTCAAAACAGACATTATACTTGTACTTGTTGTTCTACTTGTAAAATTTGGATAAAATTTCAGATTTGTGATTACTGGATAAAGATGTTCAAGTATTAAGGTTCTTGAAAAAGTAGTTCAGTTTGTTTTGTTTTTTTAATCTTTTGTATTGTACCTTTCATTCAAGTACATTTTGTTTACTTATGTGCGTTAGTATGTGTGTTGTGGCTAATACCACCTGTCGGACGTAGTCAGAACGAGGCCCACGAAATTCATCGTGGCAAGTGGCTAGAAGTACGCCTGTCGTTGGCGTTGAGCACCATACAGATGACAGTACGAATTAGCTCGGCGAAATTCCCCAAAGGGACGATAGATGGCAACACCACCTATCTACACCTCCACAATTTTGGCATGGGATTGAAGGGGAGGGAAATATTCTACAGTCCCCTGCACTCGTGATTCAGCCTACAAGACTTTCAGATTCACTGATTTAACGAGCACGTACTCCGTGTGTACTCGGAGGGTATTTGGTGGCATCGGGCATCGAACCCAGGCCATCCGGTCTGGGTCCGATGCTCTAACCACTAGGCTACCCACGGGCTAGTATAGGCGTTAGTATTATTTACAAATATGTACTTTTAGGCGTTTGGTATTATAGGTGTTAGTATTATTTACAAATATGTACTTTTTAGAATATAGTTTCTGCTAAAAACAAAAGTTGTCAAAAGAAAAGCGCATGAACTGGTTGGTTGGAAACACGTGATTGCAGTTATCACGTGACTATGGCGTCCCATGAATTTCTGTCCGAATGATATTACTAAATAACACATTCTATTTTTTACAGTAATTATAACATATTTAATAATGTGCGGTCATGATTAGTCAATATTTAAAAAAGAAAAAAACATTCCTCCAGCATTTTGTTTTGTTTAAATAACAGAAAAAGGATCCATATATATTACCACTATAACAGTTTAATCATCGTCAATTGAAAGTTTTGATAGCTATTAGAAGCTTTTTGCCACTTTCTGTTCCCTTTTCTGTTTAAAATGCGTGCATGTCATCCATGTTTTAGTATTCTTTGCCCTTTAAAATGTATTGGAAAAATTTCTTCTACATGTTTATTTATAACATTCCAAAATTTATAATTAAGAATAAATATAAATTTCTCAAACTCTTACCCTCTGTTAGAACAAGCTTGTTTCAACGATACTTTTTAATTCAGTGGTGGTTTTAATGCATTAAAAAGTTTTTAAAGCTCTAATAATACTGTCAACTTTGAAACAAAAGCTAATTTTTTTAAAAGAATTTTAAATGGCAAAGAAATGAAAATATTTAATGCAATAGAAGTACTAAAACATACAATTCCAAACATTTTACATTCAGTGCAGACTATAATTGAATCAATTTACAATACAAAAAAAAATAACAATGTACTTCAAAATGTTTTGCTTATTCTGAATTAAAATGGTTTTTTAACCTCTAATAAACTGTAAAATAGTAATTCTAATTGTAAAATTGATACAAAAAAGCAGGATTATTTTAGAACTCAGTATTTAAAAATTTAATATGCTTCAAACGAAAATCATTTTATATAAATCTGTAAAATCTTGCTCTCTGTTCTCTAAGTATTCTATTAATCTTTAGGCATAGCCATGGAGAAAAATTCTCTATCAGCCATTGGACCAAAGAGATCAATGGACAGAGAGAAATCCTTCATCTTTACGGTGGTGTTAAGTTAGAGGACATCCGAGGTATGAGAGCACCTTTCCTTCAAGTAGGAGGCAACAGCATGTTCGAGAGCTTGTTCCAGAATAACTTCACGTACGATTCATCTATGCCTGTACTCGACAACAATCCTCCATTCTTCCCTTACACACTAGATTACAACATTGGCCACGAATGTATGATTCCACCATGTCCAACCAAATCTTTCCCAGGATTGTGGGAAGTAAGTATCGTGTAAATTATTCACTTCGCTATCTTCGGATAATGTTAAAGAATAGAGACCAAATTCGGAATATTTTTTCAGATATAAAAGTACTAAAACATTAATATTATAATCTGGTTTTCACTATCCTGTAGAGAATCACTTATTTTATCATACTACTCATTTTTATCCGAGTTGACGCATATTTTCTTTTATAAAATGTGTTTCTCGTTTTTTTTTCCCCTTTACCGTAATGCTAAATGAGCTATCCCTTAACATGTTAAAAGGAAAACTAAGTATTTATGAAATATTTTCAAATCTTAAAAACACTATATTATAAACAAATGCATGAGTTACAATGTCACAAATTTTTCAAAAATTAAGGCATTTTTTTTTTTCTGTCCGAAAATGTGCTCCGCGTCAAGTTTACGATCTCGTACAAATGGCGAAAACAGCCTAAATTCCGTGTACGGTTTTGTCTATATTGTATCGATTTTGTTAAAAGTCAGTTTAACTAATAAATCATGGAACTCGTTATTTTTTCCGAGTTAATGCTTTAATATCTGTTTCGGAAAATTGAAATCCGGCACTTAAGTAATAATACTGTAGTTGTGTGTGTGTGACTTGAAACGGAAGCTAGAAAAATTTTGATCATTGGCATCTTAATAATTAAATGTTGTTTAAACTGTAATAAAAGTATATGCCTCTCAACTATATTTTTACTATAATATATTTCCTTATATAAATAAACATTTTCCTGGGTTTTTTTTTTTTCGTGTTATATATACATTAATCAATTTTTTTCAGAGAACTTGACTATTTTTTTCAATGGTTCTAATTAAATATTTCGGGGTCGAAATCAAACTTCGCCATTAATCTATGGTTTAGCTTTAATATGACGATATATTATTAACAAATAAGTTTAAAAAATTATTTTAACTGATTTAATTTTATAAAAAGTTTTTCCTTGATGAAATTTCAAATATTGAGCACAAAAAACTTAACTTATTTCGATTACTTTTTCTAAATACGTCATGACATTACTTGGAGAGGGAGCGGAGGAAACAGGATACTATTACTTTATACAACAATATTCCAAATTATATATATATACATATATATGATTACCATTTTTATATTATTGATTACCAGGTAGTAACAGCTATCCTCAATTTCAACCAAATAAATCCTGATTTTGTCGCAAATTTATTGAAGGAGTACTTTCAATAAATTTATCCAATTATGATTATTGATTAATTTCTGAAAAATTTTGAAATTGTTTTAGGAGTTTTTAAACATATTAAGTAATAAGAGAACAAGATGTTTAGTTTCTTTCACAGCAAATAAATAAATCATTTGTTTTCTTCAGGTTGGCATGGTGATGTGGAACGACTACAGAGGAGGCAGATGTTCCATGGGCGACGCTTGCGCAAATCCAGACAACGCAGAAGATGTCTTCAAAATGCTCCTCAAGAATTTCGAACGTCACTACCATTCGAATCGTGCTCCATTCGGTCTTTTCTATCATGCAGCCTGGTTCACAACTCAGCACTACAGAAAAGGCTACATGAAATTCATCGATTACATCAACTCCAAGGATGACGTTTATATGGTGACAAACTGGCAGGCAATTCAGTGGATGAGAGATCCAACTCCCTTATCCAGGATCCGTTCCTTCCAACCCTGGCAATGCCCCAAGGATCCTGAAAGGCCTGGACCATGCCATCATCCGAAATCTTGCAATTTGAATTACAAAGGCGGCAGCAGATCTTTCAAAACTTGCCAACCATGTCCATCCGTTTTTCCATGGACTGGTAGAACTGGATTTGATGAAGTGTATGCCGTCTGATTGAATTCTTAACGATGGACATTTTTAAATGAAACTGTGATGATGCTTTGAGTGAACTCTCTAACATTGGTTGATATGAGAGAAAAACTTCAATGTGATCTGTATCATTTTCCATCCATTTACGTTTAAGATGCAAGATTGCAAATAATAATGAACTTTTACGTTTTCAATTGCCAAACATTTTTAAGTTTCAATGTATCATCAGAACTCGACAAAAAATGTTTTTATTAAGTTTTAATAAAAAAAAATAATTAGGTTGAGAATCGTACCTATATATACATGAATGTGTGAATTCAAGATCAAATTAGTAATTTTAATTCTCAATTGGGAAAATTTTACGTACCATGTATTTAATTTATTCCTTAGATAGTCCATGGCACAAGGTTTCCCAGTATTTAATTTCAGTAAGACTTGTCTGATCTCTATAACTGAAAATTAAAATATTGATTATATATTCTCGTAAGACTACGTAGAGTCTTACTTATAGTTGAGCAATTAAAAGTATCGTTTTTGTCGAGTTCTGATTATATGAGTAAATCTGTTAATTATTATTTTCTATATTTAAACATTCCATTTTTGTTTAATGTTGATATGTTTCATTTTGTATGGTGAAAATGATCGCTTAACTTTACAACATGTTTACATGAATGATTGATTTTTTTTAAAATTAGTATCGTACATATTTATAGTAACAAAACTTTTGCCATGTGAAACTATTTCGCCAAAACAATAGTTTATTTATGAAAGAAGAAATCTCAAAGCAATTAAAGTAATTCAAAATCCGAAAAGGGGATTTATTTCAGATAATTCTGAAATTTTAATATAAAGACGCGTGTCATTACTAGAGTTGGTTTACCACAACTCTACCTTTTTTATCAACATATAACAAGAAATATTAGAATCTTTTTTTAGAATATTTTTAAATCTTCATACTTTCGATCATATGTAATTACCCAAACTACGCATTTATACATTTAGCAATTTAGATAGGCAGCTGAAAGAAGACATCAGAAAACATATAAAATGAGTTTTTGCTTATGTACGCTTTCAATTACGCTTATAAAAATAATTCTTATAAGTAGATGTTCTATTTTCAAAATATTGCATAATTTTAAAAATATTTTTATTTGGTAGGGCTGAGCCCTAATTCATTCCGTTCTATTTAAAACTTGATTTATTTTTCTCATCAAAGATAACAATTCATCAAATTAATGTTCAAAATATTTTTTTTAAAAAAAGAAATCGCAGTTAAATATTTGTAAATATAAAAAATAATTTTTTAAAATAATAGTTAAGAATTCTATTTTCAAATCAAAATCTAATAAACTGAAAACTTTTTTTTTTCGTTTTATTGTTAAATTATTATCACACGAACAATTACATTTTTCAGGGAATTCAAGTATTTTTATCACGACATAGATTAGATGACTCCAATTGTTATTTAACAAATATCTGTTGTTGTCTCACAGCTGTTGCTGTTAGTAAAATTATCTCCATTTTCGGAGAATGTCCGGTGATGGTTGTTCTGTTTTAAAAAATCAATAAAACATTCTTTTTTATTACATATGATTTGGCTCGTTATTGTGTGTAGTTCGCTTAACCAACTAAATTGTGTAAGCCCATGAAAATTACATTAAAAATATTCATTAAGTAAATTAGTTTAAGCATTAAAGATTAAACAAGTTCTTTTATATAAACAAATGAATCACTTCTAAAAATTCTAATTTTAAATAGCGATACCTGATTAGCACATAAAGTTTGCAGAATTAATATGCTGTATAGAAGAAAAAAACACTTAAGTTTTTAGAATTAAAAGAAATTTGTTACATTTTCGTTTGTTTTCTTTATTTAAAAATGAAAATATGACCATTTTTAAAAATATATTATGATCCAATAACAAAATTATGATTTTTTTTTTTTTTTTAATTTCGAAAAATGTTACCAGAGCATGAAAAGGCAAGCATTGCGTTGATCGTTTAGATTACACATCACAACTTCACCCCCACACACAGGGACGTCTTAAGGCATGGGCCCGAGCCTCACCCTCAGCGGGGGTCTTGTTTCATTATCGACTCTGTATCAATAAGACTTTGATCCGGATAATTTTTGTGTGATCAAATATAATTCCCGTATATATTCTCCGAAAAACAGGGAATTTCAAACTGCATGTCAACTGGCAAAAGTGGTAAGACTGTATTATTATGTGATGACCATTATCCATGTCTGGGCCTAATACCATAAACGATCATTCAACTCATTTAAGCGAAATGCGGCCATCGGTCAAGTCGGTTGTGCCTAGATTTTTGAGATTGTGAGTCGTGCACACATTTATTTGTTTAAAATTACCCTTTGAACGAGTATTTGACAATGCATACTATATACTGTCTACTTTTAAAGATCTCAGGCAGGACCTACTTTCACCTAGGGCCTTAAAAAATAAGATTTCTCTGAATACAGGGCCTAAAAAAATACGATTTCTCTGGGTCTAGGGCCTCAAAAAGTCTTAAGACGTCCCTGCACATACATACAGCCTCCTATGGGGAAGCAGAAGCATTTCCTGGCTAGTAACCTGTCTAGTGAGTGAATGTATATGAAAGTCGCACTTCAAAGCAACGCAAGGGCTATTGGTGACGTGTCTTGTAATGTTGTGACGAAGAAGATATCTGAGTTGGCACCCAACTCTCCTAACTTCCAAAGTGACCAAACTAGCCAAAGTGAGGACTTTAAGCCGCGAGAGATTTAACGTGCATTGGCCTCTCTTCAGTGGCAACAGGACTCGAGCTCATGACCATGGCTACAAGGCTACCGTGACCACAGTAACCTTCCAAAGCCATACACTACGGAAGCTGTAATTGCGGGCAAACATAACGCGATAGCCATAAAAGCTCCGACATAACTACTGTCCAACTCTACGCTTTCCTCTAGAATTACCATCATCTCATTTCAATGCAAAGGCATTACCTTAAAAGAAAAGGATCGCTCTAAATACCTAAGCATTGTGCTGAATTGAAGAATGATATAGGAATTTCACATCTCACAAGCATATCCTATTTTTACCAAGCATTATTCTATGCAATTCTCGGGAAAAGAATGCTGAAACCGTTTGACTGTCGCAACTGTGGGTGTTAATACAGATGTCCTAAACTAAGTTGTAACTATAAGTAGGAACTATGATACTATAAATCATAGTTCCTACTTATCCGTGACTACGGAAGCGAAATCATAAACGTAAGTAATCCTAATGCATTAAACTGTATGTCGCTCAATACAAAGCATTAAGAATAATTGTACCCGGGCCTCAGAAATCACAACACTCATCACAGACATGGAAGCGCAGTCAAGTAAAAAAAAAGAATGAGAAAATTTCCAGAGAAAAAAATACAATTCTCTATTTCTGGAATGACGTAAAAGAGTG
>BMAV01022516.1:219366-241303 GCA_019973955.1 Trichonephila inaurata madagascariensis
CCTTAAAACAATTTTATACGTGTATTCTGATCTAAGTGCCACTAAATATCATGACAATTATCCATTTATACGCTTTTTTAAAATCACGGTTCCGAACGTAGTTGGATACTTTAAACTATCAACGAAGACTCAAAGCAGGAACGGCTCCACATTAATACTAATGGCTCCTCAATACGTGGTTCGGGTATATATAAAAAACAGACTGTTATTTTCTCAAAGTTCACCTTACCGTAGGAGATATAACGAAGAAAATGCCGTTCCAGAGACAAAAAAGTCAATCATTTAGCAACTTAGTACCCCCTGGTGGGCTTACAAGCGCCCATACAGAATCTATCTCGCAACAATAAAGGGCGGAAAACAGAATATCTTCCTATGAATGATTATTGGTAAAGTTTCAATGAATTCCCTGACACTTCATCTTCTCAGGGAACGAAAAAGCAGACAACCTGGTCAAATTTAGCATAACCATTGCTCAGCCCCAATGTCTATACGGTCATCAAAAGCCTAAAGTAATCCAACCATTTCTAGGTAGCGCAAACAGCGCTTCACAGACCTATTCAATGGGAAAGTTTAGTAAGCCACAGATCCATCAACCACAGCCTTCTGCGAGTCTCAAGTGTAGCAACCTTTCGGAGTCTAAGTATCGCATCCTTCCAAAAAGCATTTTATCAATCAATTTAATTTTATGTTCAACAAATGTAAATGTTTCTTCCACCATGTTACAGCAATCTTCGAATCATTAGGGAACAAACGATAATTTTCTATTGCAGTGGAGCCCCTTCAGTTAACTCCACCTTTCCCTAATGACAGTCAATTTAAATTTCCCAATTTTCAGTCCTACACGATTTAATAGAACTGTTACTTCTCTATGTTAATCCTTTGAAGAACTGTAACTCAAGTATTCAATTTTTTTTTCTCCTTAACTTTATTAAATACGTTCACTAATGCAGGAAGAAATTATTCGATTTTTTTTATTAACGTTGCACTTAGAAGCTGTTCGAGGACTATTAAAAACAGACCTCATAATTTTGAACCTCAGTCAAATGATGTGGGTGACACCAGAGCTAGTTATAGTGACCACAAAACAAAATTAAAATGTAGATTTATCTCTTTTTATCATATAATCACATTACATTAATCTATTTTAATTTCTTTTTCCTGTAATTTGTTAGGAAAGAGTTAAGAGTTCTTCAAAATAAAAAGAACATTTTCATTAAAATTACAAATTACATTTATTAAAAATATACTAAGGGGGTAAGGGACGAAGAATGAATTGCATACAGTTATCCTTCATATTAAAGATTAAAATTAGGCTGGAATGTCTAATATAGTTAAAATAACATTACTGGAAAATATCATGTAATTATTGATTAGCGCAACCAATTGTAAGACTAAAATTATACTCAAGAATGTCATAAAAATTTTTTAAAAATATTTAAAATTCTACAAGAATTTTACATTTAAATAATTAAAATATCAAAAAATAATCAAAACATGTCCCTATAAATAAAATATTTTTCCAGCACTTTATAATCAAAGGAATTTTCGATAACTTTTTTTTCAATTTAGCATCATTTTAAAAAATCAATAGGTAAATGTTTTTGCTATTGTGTAAAAAACTTAAATTTTAAAAGAAAGTTTATATTACCTCAAAAATTCAGAGCAAAAATGTACTGAATAGAGAAAACTCCATTAATTTTTAATGGAAGCCTATTTATTTCAAAAACTATACACAACCAACCAGTCTTTCAATATCTAAAATCGTACAGTACATAAATATTTGATATGTTACAAGATAAACATCGATAACAGACAGTTTCCCATTTAAAAAATGGCTGTATCAGGATACATACAATGTACAATCACAGTAATTAGTCAAGAAACAACAACTGCAAGCATATGCACAGGTTACCGAGACATATAAAGTCATTTACACTAGAGAAAAATTGAAACACACAAAAGCTCAGCAAAATATAACAATGATCAAATTGAGTATTAAATATATGTTTAGCTTAGAATGAGGACTAAAATGAGACCTCATTTGTATTGAGCAAAGATTAATGGTGTCAGTAAAGGTTTACACAGAAACTCATGTTGCATACTAAAATTAACTATCCACAGAGCTCATCAGAGTAATATCAATAGGTAATATGAAGAGTTTATTTTAATAATTATTATTTTTTATTACTAATAAGAGTTGACAATTTTTTTATTGTAACTTGAAAATTAAGCTTGCAATTATTTTGTTCACATTAATTTAAAAAACTATAAATTATATATCAGGGGTTAATCAGGAGGAAAATAAAGTGTTGATTATTGCTGTGCGTAATTACACACAATAATCAACACTGAATACACTCCAGGTTGTTGTTTATGAGTTGTAATAAAATAAATATAAAATATTAAGTTATAAATTTCAATGATACTTATATTTATAGATGTATTAATAAGCATGCTTTAAACGCAAACTCAGTAATATATTTTATCCAGTATTATGCAAGACTATTGTTATGAGAAATGTTATCACCCCCCATGAGTTTTTGATGCAGTTAAAAAAATTAATTGGAAGATAAGTTTCATTGCATGAAATTGAAATATATATAGATAGATGAAATAAGTGCTTAAAATTTTAATCCAGTTTTATAAAATACTTTTCTTTCTTTCAGTAAATACAAAATGCAAGTTCATATGTGCTTTTTTTCAGCAATAAAGATACTATGTGGTAATAGAAAATTAAGATTAAATACAATGGAGTGCATTACTTTAAGCCCAAAATTTAGGCCGGTAAAAAGAAAAGAAAAAAATGTGTTGATTTAATAAAATTTTACAGCTATATGAAATTTTATTCTTGTGCATTTAAACAATACATATATCAAACATTTATTAATTGAAAATGAGCAAGACATTTAAACAGAAGTTACTAAATTTAAAATATTGTAATTATAAAATAATTATATTTTAAAATATTCACTAAACAGCAACACAGTCCTTAAATCGCTTCAAAAAAATGTTTATACAATGTAATTTCAATTTTGAATAATAATTATATGCACATATACTTTGTCATTTACTAAAATTGAATGCATGTTTCAAATATTTATAATATAAGTTCAATTTTTTTTTAACAATATGTTTCAAACAATGTTCACTTTTCTCATACATTTTAAATAAATGTTTCAATGTTACAAAATGTGAGTAAAAAAAAATGACTAAAATTAACACAGTAATGGTCTTTTTAAAAAGATAATGGCCAGAAAACTCAACTGATGCTCTTTAAAACTTTGTAACAATTTTTTTATTTTTATTTTTGAAAATAAACATGATTTGAATCTTTTAAGCATTTAGATCGGTGTTTACCATATTGAAAAAAAAGTTTATAGATATTAAATTTTAGAGAAAAAAAAAATTCTTATTACAAAAAAACGAATTCTAAGTTTTGGGAATTTTAAGAATTTATTAAATAAAGTGGATGATAGAGAAATTCTTCTAATAATATCACAAACTAATATTTCAAGCTAAAAAATACTGTTTTATTTGTACTTTTTTAAATGTCTCATAATTTACTTATTTGCATACATGAACCAATCATTGTTATTTTCACTCCTCCTTGCTCATTTTTAAAGGAAAAAGAAAAACTGAGAAAAATCACTTAAGTTATGTAGTAAATCTATTTCAATAGAACAAAAGCTCAGCTTTAATTGTGATTATGAGATTTTCTACTTTTAACACATCAAATTACACACAATCATCAAACATATAGCATTTACAGGCATTTTAAAAAATTTGTTCTAGATTAAACATAAGTGAAAATTGGCATTTCTTTATAATTTAAAAATAGCATTACTTAACAGTGGTGAAAGCACAGTTTTTCTTTATATATTTAAAATAGATATAATTTAAATATTATGAAATTTGGCACTTTCAATTTGTTGAAACCTTTCTTTAAATTAGCAAATTTTAAATGTCATGTTTAAAATATTCTACAGACAAGAATTCCATTAATATTTAGAAAATTTCCATGCATAGTTTTAGTTGCAAAGAAAATGTAAATATATTTTATCCTTCAAAAATAATAATAATAATATATATAAATGAATTTTTAAAAGGTTTATGTATTCTTTTTTAAAGTGAAATCTTTAAAAATTTTATACCATTTTCAAAATACCAATTTCTATGCAAAAATACTCAGCAAACTTCATAAAATGAATTAAGAAATTAAATACATTATAAAATTTGAATGTCAGAGGCAATACAATACAATATTCATATTTTCCAAATTAATGAATCAAAAATTTTTTGGCTAATTCTTTTGAATAGAAACAAGCGAATTTTATAATGCTAATGATATTTCATCCAATGTGCACAATAAATATTTTTTTATCTAAAGATACGTTCTTAAATCACATTTGAAAATGCTTAAAAAAAATATTAAAACACACACACAAGCACACATACAGCGAACAAGTTTTAGAAATGTAATCACACATAATAGATATTTCTGTATTTTATTTTTGTACAGTATATATTTGCACATTCAATATATATAACAGTAATATGAAAAATAGGCATAATTTTCATACATACAACAGGTAATCATTTCAATTTCATGATATGTACAAAATGAATTTTTTCATATTTGACAATTTTTTTATTCTTCATAATTGAATACTAACAAAAATAAATCATATTTAATATGACTAGTGATTTTTTTATCAGTAGATTTTCATAAATTCATTAAAAAAAGGCAAGGAATGAAATACAATGAATGAAATTATTTTATAACAATTGGAACACAAGGTCTGTAATACAAAATATAAGCTCCTATACATGAAAAATGAAATTTACAAAACATATACATTTTTACATATTATAATACAAATTACAAAAACAATATTTAAATAAGATGTAATTTACTTAAAAAGCTTGAATAAAAAAACAAACCACTCAATAATGGTCATTAACATCAACAACTAGCTCCAATTAAGTTAATCACAAATTTGTTTTCATGTTTAAACCGCAAAATCTATACAGTTGTTACAAAAGTCTAAAATCTGAAATCATGAATAAAATATATTTGAAACATATTTTGATTCTTAGTAACTTATTAAGTAAATAAAAGAATAGAAACAAAGTGTCCAATATCCTTGTACAACATGTGCCATAACATAAGATATACTAAAATGTTCCATGAAAAATTCTTTCACATTGATTAAAAAAATCTTGGGATTAAGAATATTCACATTCATCATTCTTCAGGCCTAGCGATATATGTGCCTGCAAAATATAAATAATAAGAGTCAAATAAAATCTTCAATTTTCTTAATTGCCACATTTTTAATACACATTTAAAACTGTAAGAGCCAGAAAGAAATTTTATTATTATTTTTTTTATAGAATACAGGAATAACTTTAAATGCTAGGAACATGAAGTTAATTTGGAATAATGTTAGACAAATCATACCATAGGAAGAATCCCAAATAAATATTAGTTTAGTTTAAATAAGAAATAAATTAATATATTCTAAACTGCATAATCACAGTTTTAGAACCAATGTTTTAATCCTTTTATTTCAATCTTATATTAATGTTTCATGACTCATTAACCAGTATATAAGTTTAAGTACAATAAGGAATCATGAACAATATTAAGGTTCTTTTTGAAGGTCCAACTAAATGTAGCTATGCATATTTTACAGAATTGTAGAAATGTGCATGTGCAGCAGCTCCAGACACACTTTGCAAGAAATCGAATTAAATTTTATAGCATAACATGCAATAGGTATGATGGATTTAAATGTTTAAACAAAATTGTATGCCAATTATAAAAAATACAGTCAGTTATTAAATTTTTGAGAACAAGAAACATTTCAATCACAGATATTAATTTCCAGGTAAATGAGGTATACAACTACAACCAGAATGCAATGAGTAACAGCAAGATGCATTATTGAAGAATGAGCGGGACAGTACCCATAATGTGAGCAGACTGATTCTCTGTAATCCCAGATAGTTTTGGTTGCACAAAAATAGCTAGTGTTCCACACAATCATCATTCCATCACTGAAAATTCCTTATGTATCCAGGTCAATTCTATACAAAATTGTTCATGATTACTTGCAATTCAGAAAATTGTACAGCTGAGTTCTCTAGCTTTCTGATGAACACTGAAAAAGATGGACTTATTCTATTTTTTATCTGATGTAATAAGGAAGATGAACTATCGGATTACAATGCAGAACTCCAGAATGAAAGTGGCAATCAATAGAGTGATAATATAAAACACACCTCCAGTCATCTGGAAGCTAGAAAAATCATCCTGACATGCAAGTTAATAACAAGATTTCTTAGAATAGACAAGATGTCCTATAACAGTTTAACATCAATGAAAAAGTCAAAACAACAGTCACAATGTAATTAGTTGTCATCACAGGCAGTTGATTTGTATAACAACGATTAAGAAAAACTTTAGAACACTATGAAAAATATTTAACCAAAGCAATGAAATAGAAAAAAGTTCTTAGAGTGCAAGTAATGAAATAAAATTATTTGATCATATCCTATATGCATGTTTTTATTGATGAACAGACCTTACTTTTAAAAAAAAAAAAAAAAAAGACCCTCATATTTGCATTCCTCAATAAAAGAATTCAATACTATATAAAAACATCAGCTATTGATTGAAGCCATTTAAATGAAACTCATAAAACAAATGGAAGAGATAATCTCTCTCACACACAATTATTAATACAATACTTATAATGAAGGGATAAGTGCTTTATTAATAAGATTTTGAATAAAGTGGCATGGATTTAACCCAAGGCAGTTAAGAAGACTTAACCGTATTCACAAATGTCAAATCGAAACATTTTAAATAAACAGTCGAAAGCAAATCGACTCTTACCAATTTATAAAGAAATATCATCTTCACAGAGAGCAGGAACTGGTTCTCTCCAATATGTAAAGTAGCTGAATTCTTCAGGTGATGAAAAAATAGGTGTCGGATGACCATTGGTTTTCAGCCTTGGCTTGAGTGGTGGAAATACATGATCAACATCATCACTTAGTCTAGTGTATCTATATAAAAACAATGAAAAGATTTTAAAATGTTGCACTTCATCGATAGTAAGGTTTCCAACAGAAGAGTGCATAATATGTATTCCTATTAGGAAATAATCATTAATATCTAATTTGTAGTACATAGTGGTCATCATGTACTATTTATATATTACGGCCAATGACAAACAATAAAATCTCTGCCAACAAATTTTAATACTTGTAAAGAATAAAATTAAGAGTTTAAGCAACTTCTTTAAGACAAACACAAAATCCAAAGTTAAAATTTTTTTTTTATTCAGAAAGAATAGAAGAATTTTATTCATTTATCACGAAAATCAAATTTCATTTTCTTTTTCATGAAAAAAATATGCTTTTGTCATTATATTAAAAATGCAATTTATTGAAATAAATGATTATTGTTTTTAGCATTATTTGAAAAAACAATTAACTTTAAGCAAATATTACAAGAAATTTAATTTAAAGGGAACATCAATAAATAATAAAATTATACATTAGTTATTTCTGCAAAAACGTATAAAATAAATGGGAATACCAGTTACATTACTGAAAAAAGAATTGTGGTTGAATGGAAATTTTAATTGGAATTATGATAAAGCTGTTATGCTTAAGATCAAAATTTAAATAATAAACAATTTGCTGTTGAAATGATTTAATTTTTATTTCTATAAATTTATTTCACCCCCAAGGTTTCAAAATTTAAACCATTAAATAAATTTGGAATAAATATAAGAACATAAAATACTTTTACATTTAGCAGTAATAAACGTTAATCAACACATATAATACAAAAATTGGGCAACATGATAAAACTATGATCACATGTTTAAAATCATAAACTTACGAAGACTGGAATGTCTGTATAAGTTCTAATTTCAACTCTCCTCGATGATTAATTGTAAATGAACGTGTAAGAGGTATTCCAACAGCTCGGTAGGCCCACTGATCCTAAAGTATCAAATATGCATAAAAAAATGAGTAACGGAAAAAATGCATTACATTGTTGTACTGTTATAAAAAAAAAAGTAAATTTACAATTAAAAATGAATACTTCAGAACAATTCAACTGGCAATGAATTTTAAATTTTCAAAATTAAAACAAAACCAGTTGGTTAAAAAAAATGTGTACATATGATGAAGATCAATTTGTTAACATCATAAAATTTTCAACATTCTGTACAAAAAAAAAATTTGATGTAAATGTAAAATTTTATTTTTGAAACTTCCACTACGTAACAAAATTCAATTTCCTTTATTTTCACAATTTTAATACCGAACTTATTTCCCAGACTGATGTTCATTAATGTCATATTTCAAAGTTACACAACTGCTGGTGATGGAATTTAGATTTTGAACTATGGTCAAGTTATAAAAACAGTACCTAAACTAGCACCCTACTCAACAAACTTCCACACATAGGTGAGGACTTTGAGCCAGATCAGATTTAACATGCATCAGCTGCACTGCATGGTTTGACTTTAGTGACACCAGGTGACAGGCATTCAAAACCTGACTGATGCCGAGTACGTGTTCATTGTAAGATCCGGCTTGGGGCCCAAAACTTGACTTTGCAGGGGGCCGTAATGATCTCTGTTATGCCACTGCCCTTGGCTATTATAGCCACACCAATTCCAAGGAATAAAGCACAGAATAAATAGTTACAAATTATTGAGGATTTGAATGATAATGAATTTAAATTTGAGTTAAAGAGATATAACAAAAAAAATTTTCTTTTAATTTTGAACAAGCAATAATTAAAATAAGGTGAGCATGAGTACATTTCAAGAAAAATGTATAACTCAAAAAAAGAATTGCATCAAAAGGTCAATCCAGAAAATAAGATAAAAGAATCCAAAATATAAATGGTCATCAGAAGAAGGATAGTTATTAAAAAGCCACTCACTCTTATGATAGCCTGAATAACTTAATTATTTCAAATACATTAAAGAATAAATAATAATTACACTTTCCATAGCAAAGCATGAAAATACTTACATTAATTTTATTACCAAATCCAGCATAAAAAGGATTTCCCATAAATTGAGGAAACAGCGTTTGGATGTCTTTCAAACAACTTATTTTGAACTCTTCAGGCTTCCTTTCAATTACCTCCCTAGCAAAGTAACATAATAAAATCAAACACAAAGGAAATATAAGTATATAATTAAATATAATTTTATCTTTAACATTGTCACATAGATTAAATTAATACAGTAATTCGATATTCAAATAAAATGACAACAACTCTTGCTAGACACAACTGAAGACTTTATTCTACAAACTGAATATTTCCTTTCCTTATACATAGCAATCGAAAATTCCAGAACTTTCCATAATTATAATTACAGTTAAATTTATAAATACAACAATAAGAAAGAATTACAATTAATTATAAAAACAAGCTTGTGACACAAAAATAAAAGTTAATGCAAAGAAAACAAGCTATTTTTGGCAAGTCGCCCGCGACCAGGTGCCTGAGTAAGTGTCCATTTCAACCAAAGTCAACTATTTTTTTCGCTACAATATATATATATATAAAAAGAAATTTAAAATGTAAGATCAATAACATAATTTTTAAAGCAACTTTAATAAACATTTCAGCAAAAATATAATGGCACAGTTTAAATATCCAGTTACATACATTTTTATTTTTCATCTCACAAAAATTATTGTATTAGAAAACATATGCAAAAAAAGTTATGTTCAATTCACAAATTATATATATATATTTAACAGATAAAATTACAAAATGAGATACTTTAATATAATCTTCTGATGTACAATACTTCTTTGTTAACTCTGTTAATCTCTTTGTTTCACTGTTAATTTTCTTTGTTTGTTTATCTCTTTCCTCTTTTTAATTAAAAAAATAACAAGTAATGTGATTGAATTAAATAACATTATAATTTAATATAGAGTGCATCTTTATAATATAATGGGCTCCAAAAATAAAAGTACAATGTGTTTTGTGAGTTTAAACTAAAAGCGAATAAGCAAAGAAACAAGAAATCTGAAGGAAATGTGTAGTAAAAAGTTTTATTGAATGTGGCACAAAAAATTTTGTAAATTTAACACACATATGATTTGTAACAAACAAATGCCCTCTCAGTGAAAAAGTCCATTCGTAAAGCAAGCAATACATCAAAGATTTATGTAGAAAAATGTCATGGAAACATTAAAATTCTATCTATATCAAGAATGTGTCCACCCCTAACTGCAATGCTACGGTTTCATCAACTTTCCATTGCATCAATTAAGTTGTTAGATGCTGCAATCGGAAGCAAAGATCAGACACACTATAACCCTTGTTCTAGCTCATGTAATGAACTTGGAGGACTTCAATCAGAAATGTGTCTACCAAGATAGCTCAAAATATGCTGTAATCCAACAGTTCTTAAACTTTCAATTGCTGAGGCTCCCCAAGATTTTGAACACCCCTCCCTGACTCCCAACACATGACTTCATGATTTCGAAGTTCCTCAATAATCCTAAGATTGCCTCTGCTTATTCCCTGATACTTTTTTTTACACTCTTTTTTTATGAAAAAAGTAAACATCTAATTAAAAATATTAATTTAAAATTTTTAATGAGAAAGATGGAGCAGCAATTCATTTACAAGCTCTGTTATATCAGGTGTAATATTTGAAATCTACAATCTCAATTTTGGTTCTGCTCTACAAGATAATGCAATTGTTGTTGTATTGGGGCACCATGAATTTAGTTCTTAACATTTGCAAGTGTGTTTCTGCAATTTTTTAAACACATATTCCTCATAGTAATTACTATATAGTTGCAAAACATAAAAATACTGAATTACTATTCTTGATTAAAATTCATGTTCTAGCAGTTTTTTCATTTGGGCAATTTATTAATCTTATCTATTTTAGCACATCTTTCAGTTTTTCTATGATACCTTTCAGAGTCTGTAAAAAGTGGGAAATTTTAACATTAATTTAGAGATCTTCACAGACCCCTTAGAAAAGACCACAGTTTAAGAACTGCTGCTTTAATAGTTTCAGGTTTGCAGATTAAGCTGGTCATTCCATTTGTTCTAAATTGAATTCCTCAAAAAAGTTCTCAATAAGCACAACTCAATAAAGTTGAGAATTATCATCCATTAGAAGGAATTCATTGCCAATAGCAACACCATGTGTGGGCAGACATATCAATGATCTCATTACGATATTTCACATCAGTCAGAGTTCCTCCAAGGAACACATTCAAGTCAGAGCGACCACTGAGAGAGATCTCTACCCCGAAACTTAATTTCACCACCTCTCTGTAACTGTGTTCTTTTATTGGAATAGTTATTCTGGTGAAATGTTCCCACACACAAAATTAGCCCTTAATTACTCAACAGTGTGAACCTGGATTCCCCTGAACAGAAGAAAGGCCCATTACTATTTAGTAAAGGAAACAGGTTCTTTTGCTCAACATAAACTCATCTGTTGTTGAATCGGATGGGCACACAATTGGTCATCTTACATTGAGGTCCTGCACAGTGAAGTTTTTGCACTCTGGTAGCAGGAATAACCAGTGATTACACAAGTGCTTCTTCTACTTTGGGCTTTAAGAGCTAAAAAGTCTTTTACAGACATTTTAACTCGAGGTCAACCACAAACATGTCTTTTAGAAAAAGAATCTTCAGAATTCAACTGATCAGATGTTGTATCCCACTGAGGGATACATTCAGACACCTAGCAGCACCTACTAGTGATAACCCTATTTCCATCCATCCCTTAAAGCAGTGATCCGCAACCCCCGGTCCATAGATCAAGTAGTGCCAGGCCACCTAAAGAACATTAAACAATTGCTTTTTATTTAAAGTGGTGCATTTCTCTCGGATTTGCGCAACTTTCAACGGAAATCACTTTATATTCCATGTTAAATCACTTTTATTCATTTTTGGTGTAACTATATTTTATTCTAAAGGCATTTTTATAAATGCAACTAAATTAAAATTGTTAAATCAAAACAATCTAAAATATAAACAATCAACGTGTCCCACCCTCAGCGGTCCGCGGTTGACCGGTCAGCAGCGGAAAAAAAGGTTGCGGAGCACTGCCTTAAAGAATAGAAAAAAAACGACTTCTAGATATTGTCAACGAAATTACCAACAATTATTGAAGCTTAACAGTCAGGCACAAAATGTGCACAAGCAATTGCAAAAGTTTGATTTTTGTGCATTTTCTCATTCCTATATAAAAGTCCATATCATTCAAATAAAAATAATGGCTTTAGTTTTTTGCATTCTTCCTTAAAAATTTTATACCGTGAAAGAATTACTTTTAATATTTTATATTAATATTAAATTTTTATAAATATTAATATTTGTCTTCACATTTCAAAGAACTCTACTCATTTTAAAACTGTATTTTACTTTAAATTTCCAAATAAAAATAAATGCTGGAAAAATAAATTTTAGCAATTAAAATTTTACCTGTGGAGAGCACTGATGAGAGATGTGGGTGACAACAACAATGGTCCATCAGGTAAACAGATTTCCCCTTGTCGAACTTTACGAAGATATTCCCTTGTTATTCTTGCTTGACCAATTGCTCGAGCAGAGAGGTAAAGGAATTTATAACCATTGTTTTGAATTTTTGTGAATAACTTGGCAACTCCTAACTGTGCCCAACTGTGACCAACCATAGGTAAAATGTGGCCAAGAACATCTGATCTAAAATTTTAATGCAGATTAATATCATGAAAGCAATTGTAAAATTTGACTATTACTAAACATAAAATGACTTTTTTAAAAAAAAAACTCTTTATATTATAAGTTTAACAATTAAAATAGCAACAAACAATAACACAAAAAGATTACATTGGAAATGAAATAGATTAAACATTTCATTTAGTGAGTGACAGTTATATTAATGTTACACTATTAGAGCTGCACGAGGGCTATTGGTGGCTACTTCGTAACTTCTTTGAGCCATGGCCAAGTGACAAGAACAACACCTGAATTGGCCCCTCCCTTTCCTAACTCCCACATCACATCAATGGGAAGACATTTGAGCATGATCTACATAGCAGGTCTTTAGCGGCACAGACTCAAACTCATGACATGCCAGCCACGAGTCTGTAACCTTGACCACTAGGCTACCATGACCACAAACGTTTCTTTTAAAAAACAAATGTAATGCAATAATAATTAAATACATTAATCATAATCTACAATCATAATGAAAAACTGAGATTTCCTTTTACGTAAAAAATTTATAGTAAATCATTTACTGCATTACTTTGTAACCACTTTTACAATTCAAATAAATGAAATACAAGTTTTATTCTGTTCAAATCAAATTCACTTTCAATATATCTTTCTTTTAATTTCTTTTTCTAATTTAAAAAATATCATGTTATGAAATTTATATATACACTGCTATTAGAAATTATAAAATCCAAAATCTCTAATTTATATCTTAATTCTTTAAAATTTCCTGTCGATATTTACCATGTCCTTAATATCATGCATGCATAGAAAATTATATGATTCAGCCAATATAATTCTTTTAATACCGAAAGAATGTTTACATATTTTTATGTTCAATCCTGTTAAATATATTTACATGCAGATAAAAATAAATATATTTTCACTCCTTCATTCACATTTTTTAGAAAATCAGATAGTCAAAAAATAAACATACTTCATGTTCAATATACAGATTAAAATATAAATGCTTACTTTGTTATTGTACCATCTATGTCAGATATAACAATTTTATCATCATAGCTCCAAAGAAAAACTTGACAACTACATCTTGTTGTTCCTTGATAAGCTGTTGTAACACTAAATATAAATTCATTGGGACCTTCTTTTAAATTCAAATTTTCCTGAAAGCCAATAATAATCATTAGAATTGAATAACTAATTTTACTATTTTGATACTAAAATACTATAGGAATATGATTATTAATTCTATTTTATCAATACTGAAAATAAATGCTTTTGTTCAATACACTTACGATCTGTTTTGAGGTTAGTCTAAGTGACTTAATGTATTTTTCTTTGGATAATTTGTCACTGCCTTCATTTTCAAAGGTGGGTTTGGCACTGAATTGAGTTTGAGCAACAGTTTCAGGTGGTGAAAGACTTGCGACTGATACATGTGATCTAAAATAAAAAAATTTCGAATATACGTATCAAAAGAGAATTAAATAATTGCATTAGTAAGGTTCAGAATTTTCATAAAAATAACATCAACGTTCTTATAAAGTGATAAATAAGGTAATAAGAAAATGGCAAGGCATCTAAAATATATCATTAAGTATTCCAAGATATTCATTAAAGAAATTTAAAAAATTAAGCTAATTATACATTAATTAAGAAAAACCAATCAGATTGACAATAAACACGCAAATATTTTATTAAAACTGTAACATTTCAAATAAAGTATTTGTAATATTTCAAAAACGAATATGTCAAAAAAAAAATACCTGAAAGCAGTGTACTAAACGATGCATAACACTTTTGTTTTATTTTTCATAATATGAAGTTATTAAAATCTATTTTTTGATACTTATATTCATTATTTTTTTATTCTTTTGTAGGTCTTATTTCATTTTATTTAAAGATATTGAAAGATATATTCATTGAAAGATATTACTGGAAATCTTTAGATAATTTGAAATAAAGAAATTTCTGTAGTAACTACATCTTTTCCTCAAATTATGGCCTATGTGACTTATAACAATAAATAAATATAAGTAACACAAAAAAAGAGTTAACAACATTGGTAAGGTAAGAAAGTTCCAAAAACTGCTGCAGTACAAACATATATAGCATAAACTATGTCTATTATGTATAATAATTACATACAAATATTAAATTAATTATTTTATGTACCTTGTATACAGTTTTTAGAAACCTTTTGAATAAAAACAGTTTTAGAAAATATAGATTTGACTTATGACAAATTTTGCCATAAGTTAAGAAGACTCTGCATTTTATTTTTAAGCCATACAATATTTTAAAACTATTTTTCCCTATGTTGATGAACAGTTTGAAAAATGATACATCACAATTATTTTTAATTTTCAACCCGACACAATTCCTTTCAGTAAAAAGTGTATTAGTTTTAGTTTGAAGAATTTGGAACAAAAGCTTATATTTCAATAGAGAAATTCTTACACAATTGTTGAAAGATTTAGACTTTTCTTTTAACTAATTCCACCAGTTGCATCCGAACTGTTTAAGTTCTATGACACTATCATACTTTTTCATGATTATTTATCATCCCATCTTGATACTTTTAAATAGAGGAAAATGTGATAGAACTCTTAAATACAAGGTATCAATTATTTAATAGTTATAAATAAACATTGAGTTCATTATATATTTAATATTAAAAAATTAAATTATTTTAATGATTACCTTAAGGAATTAGAAATATCTATAGGATTACTGGACACAGGTGAACTATCTTCACTAGGTGGAATTTGGATCACCTCTACTTGTTCCTCCACACTTGTTTCAGATTCTACAACAACTTCTTCCAATAAATCATCCTCTTCAGGAGGAAGCTGGAGTTGCTCACAAGTTTCAGATACAACTTGAGTTACGGAAGAAATTGTTTCCTTTACAGTCTCTTCTATAGACACTGCTACATGATCTTTTGTATCTATATCAAACACATTTTTTTCAGTTGATTCCACAAGTTTGATTTCTGTTGTTTCCGAGATGGAGGATATTGTAGTAATCACAGAAGAATCTGAATTAATATGGACACTTTGCTGAAATTGAGAAGAAAATTTAAAAATTAAAAATACCAAAAAAATTTTATTCATGTTTTACTACAATATTTGTTAAGGATAGAATAATATGAAAGAAAATTAAATGCAACAAAAACATTACATATGTGAAGTATTTATCACTATATGCAACATAGACATGTAAAAAGTAAAAGTAATATAAAATTTTTATTGTAAATAAAAAATAGTTTAATAACTGATTGAATGACTTTTTTCAAAATATCAATCTTCACAATAAAAAAAAATTAAGTAATTGCTATTCAAATTAACTTTAAGAAATCAAACTATAAATTCCAGAAAAATTTAAAAATATATATTACAAAGATAGTTTCTTCAGAAAAAAAGAATTTTTAATATTTCAAATACCAATACAATATGCCACAATAATTAAATTTATAAGAACTTGTAAGCTTTTCATCTAAATTTCTAACTTATATTAATATTGTGAAATTAAATGTCCTTTTATATTAAAAAAATTTTACAATATTTATTTGCTACAAATAAATATGCCATTCCAAACAGCTAACAATTTTCATTAAAAATAATTATATGGATTCAATACTTGGAATGTGGAGTTTAGTCATTATATATTTTACACAAATAAAATACAATATATTACTTAAAATGCTCTAAATAAATGGCTTTCTTTTAAAACAATAAATTCCTATCTATGAAACCACTGTTATAATAATTCTTCAAATATTAATATCTAAAAACTTTATTTTAATTTTGCACCAATGAATTTTAATCTAACCTCATTTTCAGGTTTGGTATCTGTTTCAGATCTTCTCCAAGACCACCAAGAGGAATAAGATTTCTTCTTTTTCTTTGGCATATGTTCATTAACAAGTTGTATAGTAGTTTTCTAGTAGAGAAAACAAAATCCACATTTATTTCATATAACATGCTATATACAATATCAGGAGAGAGAAGGGTAAGATAGGATCAATAAATTTACCAGTTAAAAATAAAATTAATTAATCCACAATTATTACTTTTAAATGTTTTTAAAGTTAACTTAATAGTTAATAATAAGAAAATTTATTAAATAAATATACCTTTTTTAAAATATTCTAAAAATGTTAAACTTGACAAAAAAAAATGGCTCATAAAAATAATTTGCAACAGATTGAGAAATGAACTATTTAGTTAAAGATTCGCAAAATATGATACTCAGCAGTTGAGATTTTATATAAAACCTCTTTAGAAGCAGTAATTTCCATTTAAAAATAACTAATAGAAAAAGAAAACAATTTAAAACCCACAGAAAAATATACTAAGTAGAAAAAAAATAATTAAAAAAAACTTTTCTTTCCCCAAGAAACAAAAGTATACACTTTTCACAAAGATACTTAACAGATTCAATTAACCCTCTAAAGGCAAAGACAGAAGTGGAATATAATCATTCTTCATGTAATAAAAAAATAAATAGATTGGATGAATGATGACCAACACAGTACACTAGAGCCTTATGCTCACTTTTTTTTTTAATTGGGCACCATAGTTAAATCCATCTATACACAGCATGTACAATTAACAATTACGCTTATGCAAACTTTCTTGTAGCATTGAATAATTAATTGTCTGTGTGATAAGATACACATGCTACTGATCTTTTTGTTCTTTTTCAATACTTAAAGAGTTTTTTCCCTATTCTGTTTAAATTCCTGTTATCCTTCACAATGCAAAAGAAAAGTAGAAACTGATAGTAAGTAATGATTGTGGAAAAGTGAGTTGTTGTTTATAGAAAGTGAATACGGAAAATTGTTTTAAACTGTTTTCAGAAATTACTTTTTTTACTTATAAAAAACATAATAGACACCATGAAACAAGAGATCAGGCTAACACAGATGCAAAAATAAAGCTGATACTTCTGACTTATTAAAAAAATGTGACTAAGGGGAAATAAATTAAAAAGCAAAATATATTCTAATCTAAAGTAACTTATGAAGACTCGGCAATGACAGAACAGTTGTATGAAATTGCCTTAGCACTATCTAGTACATCTGAACACTTATATAAAACAAACTGATGAATGGTATACCAGTTACCACTAAATTAGATTCTATATTGAAAAAATTGTGTCATCCCAAATTTGTGTTTAAGTAAAATAATATAAATAATTTTTAAAATTGAAAAATAACCAAAGGCTTTTCATGCCATGAAAAATTCTGATTTCAAAGTTATCTAACCAAATTATTTTAAAAAGTGATAATAAAAAAAGTTACATTTTCTTATATGTACTTTAAGGGAAATTTAAATCATAAACTTATAATTGAGAATTAAATCAGAATTTTAAAAGATGGATTGAAATTTCCATCTTAATTACTTCTAAATATTTAACAAAATCTTATTAAAAAGTTAGACTTAAGCAAATTATGTTAATACTAAATAACTAAATGTTTTGTAAGCATACGCAAAATAGAAAAGTTATCAAGTATTAAAAAGATCCATTTCACAATGTGTGTGATTATTAAAACTTTATCTAAATTTATAGCTGGCTAACTAAAATCAAAGTAAGAAAAACAATAAAAATTAATATAAACAATAATAAAACCAGATTAATTTCTAAATATAAAAAAACTAAGTATTTTTAAAAAATCAAATTTTACCTCAGGCAAGGGCCTTTGAAACATAATAATAGAAGTTAGCATGGATGCTGCTGTCTGCCAATTATAATATCTAAAAGAAATTCATATTTTGTTAATTAAGCAAAAACAAACAAAAAATTTCATGAATCAAACATAGCAACATTAAGATAAGAATGGTACAAGATTATACTATCATTTGAAATAAAAAAAACAAGAAAAAAATTACTCTAGCTTGTTTCTATTTTATATAATTCCTCAAATATTAATAAATTTAAAATATACTCTCCTTCTATATAAAATATATTGCAACCACATTTAATTCACTACTGGGACTAAGAGAAAAATGCTTATACACTTGATTTGTGAAGAAAATATTGATACTTATGCATTACGCCATAGCTCAATTCCAACGAAAAAGATGTCACCAATTCAAAAGTCACTGCCAAATGCTGTCATCATTATTATTATTGTTTTGGAACTATATGTGGAAAGGATTTCCATTACTGGCTGCATATCGTAGAATTTGCTGATGTCTTTGGATTTAAAGAAATTGGTCAACAGTAAAACACTTAAGTACCAAAAATATTATATAGGCTAATTTTAAGTATTTTTAACAAAAAACCCAAATTATAAATTTAAACAACGCATCTAACTTAGGATTTTAATGTGTGTACTTTAATTTAAAGACTCTAAATGATATTTCAGCCCATGAAAACATTAACAGAAATTCACATTTCTTGCTTAATTTAAATAACACACTGAATCAACCTTCAAATTCCCTTTTCTAGTCCATAAATCTTTGTATATGAACCTAACTCTAATCTAACTCACTAATTTTACTTCAAGATTAAAATCAAAACATGTCTGTAACACATAAATAATTTTCTTCCATACAAGTGAGCTACTATTGAAAATCTACTGATGTGTGATTGCTTCAGATCAAATTAGTTCAAGATATGAAGTCAAACTTTTAACATTAGTAATATGTTTAGCTTTACAATGGCATCGAACAGCTTTTAATTCATGGTTTTTAAAATAAGAATACACATAAGGAAATATTAACAAATTTTAGTCACAATTTTGTGACAACAATATATGATTTGCCTACAGTTATAGTAAAATAATTCTCTATAAATCATGCGTTATAATAGAGAAAGTCAAACAGTATAAGCATTTCACCCAAATAAAATCTCTTAGTTCAAAAAACTTTGGTTAAAAATTTTTAATAGTTGAAATATGTGTTTTAAAGCTCTAAATTTTTTTGTGAATAAATAGATATTACAAACTATCATGAAGAATGATAGTGTAAAAATATTGAAACCATAAACTCTTAAGACTATTTTAGTAATATTAAATTAATTTAAGACAAATATAGAATACATTCTGGTTAATAGCTTAATAAACTCATAAAAAAATACTTACTTTCCCCCAATGCGAATAACCAAGTTAGGGTCACTTAGAACACTAGGATTCTCTGAGAATTCATCAAAAGTTATCAGAGAATGCAAAAAACGTTCTTCAGGTAGGTCTACTTCTGGATCTTGCAAACCTCCGCAGAGTGACATTGCTATATCACTATAAGGATAAGAAATGTTTTCACATTTCTCTTTGCTAAAGATGAAAAATTTGCTTGCATTAACCAAGGAAGCAAAAACTAATCAAACAAAAAAAAGCTAATAAAACAAAAGTAAACAAAATAAAAAATGAATATATTTGACTATTCTAATAGAAATCAAGTATAAAAATATAAAAAATTTTCAAAATGAAAAATTATACACAAATAATATATTTGCACGAAAAAAAATTAAATACTACATGTTGGATTAGCACCGCTTTTATCAGACAAAATATTTGAAATGAAAAACAAAACGAGGAATCCTCCCTCATTAATTTTTATAATGTTAAGTGTTAAAACCAATGTTTCTAAAATGTACTTTTACCATTAAAAAAACATTTTTAAAATGCATGTAATAATTGTAAAAACATCTTCATTATAAATTTTAATAAGAACTTTAAAAAATTATATTTATATTAGGTATCTTTTCTCATATAAATTCCAGTTTTTGCTTTTTTTAATAATTTAAAAAATTATGAGGCTCAGTTTTTGGTGAATTAAGTTATTTTCATACAAAAGGGGACCAAGTTTTAAAGAAATCCAAAAGAATGCATGTATTTTTTTACTTTAAAATAATTTAATGATTTTTTTTAAAAAATATTTTCGAAAAAATCTAGCCAGAATATTTTTTAAATTTCAAAGATATAACTACAGCAATGGATTTCAAAATTTCATACCTTTGTTTTTTTATCAATTGAATCAAATTGTTAAAAAAACAAAATTTTCAAAGCCAAAAAATTCAAATATTTCTTTATTTTAATTCATGTTAATCAGATTTTTAAAAATCATGCTTTTTAAAAATTAAAGAATATTTAAACTTAAATATGAAAACATTCTTCAGCAGTTTAGATGCAGTGCTTTAATTTCCAACATTAACTAACATAAAAGTAATAAAAGAGCATTAAAAACAAAACAAAAATGCAAAATTAAATATCGCTAATACAATGCAACTGATATTTTAAAAAAGCAACAACATAACTACTAAACTACTAAGCAACAAGTATAAATATAGGTGTATGCATAGCAGACACAAATATAAGCATACTAAACACAAAAAGTACACTTAGTGTTATTTTATAATATAAAGTATTTTTAATAATAGTTTCACCATTGTTATGCATGCTTGTCTATGAAATTCTCATCCAAGAAATAAATTTGAACATTATACATGTAAGCATTATAGTTACAAGCATAAATTTATTATAATTAATATATACTAATTTACTTTTTGAATCACAAGAATCAAATTTTATATGATATTTATATGCTAAACTTATTTAGATATATCAGTGAAGTTTAAAGCATAAATCTTCACAGCAGCAGATATCAAGTATTTTTAGAAATAAAAGTGATACAGAGCATACTGAAACACTTGCTATATCTATAACAGGGGTGGCCAAGACGTCGACCGCGAAGTTATTTTAGGTAGTCCGCGCGAAAATCCTGATAATGACCTCGGATATTAACAATTTAATTTATGACTTATGACTATGAATTATTTAAAATAAAAATTTACTACGGCTTAAGCTTTAAAACCTAAAACAAACTGTGCAAAGTAATACAATGAATTTGTCGTTTTACAGTGGAGAATTAAATAGAAACAACTTGACAAAGTGGGATGCTTAGGTTATATCCAAATTTCAACTAAATGAAGTGAATAGGATGGTCAATTTTTGATGTAATGAATACTTTGATTATTTTCGTCAGTAAATTTTTATTTTGTAAATATTAATATTAAGTTTTTTTAGAAAAATTAGATAATTTACTATTTTTTCTTGTTACCAAAAATAAATATATAAAAATGTATGTTACGTTAATTTAGCTCAGTCATTGGTAGACCGTCTTCGATTTTTTAAATGTGGAGTAGACCACGGATACCAAAAGTATGGCCACCCCTGAT
>BMAV01022516.1:241313-252827 GCA_019973955.1 Trichonephila inaurata madagascariensis
TAAATGTGGAGTAGACCACGGATACCAAAAGTATGGCCACCCCTGATCTATAACATAGGAGAAAAGGAAAGGGGGGATAAAACATCACAAACCACAATACTTGGGAGAAAAAAAATATCTATACACTGAGTAACATTTTAGCAAAATAAATCATAAAGTAGGAATACACAGATTCTTTTCCTTTTATACATGTAAAACACACACAAAATATTAATATGAATCATAATTTCTTAATCAAAATACAATCCGGTGTTGAGGACCTGCATTTTACATACTAATCAAATATTATATCCTAGTAATGGTATACTTAAGATTGATTTGAGAAAGCTATGAACTTCCTAACCAATCAAAGCAACTGTCTCAATATAGTTATAATTTCTATATATCCTTCACAAAAAAAATAATGGTTGAATTATTCTTACATTACAAGATATGATGAACTACATGATTGGGGATGTAAGTTTACTTTTCAAAATTATCTTCAATGTACCAAACATATGACTATCATGCATGGAAGTCCAAATTGTGTAGTGTACGATCTATAATAACTTTTTTTAAAAAGTATACGCTTCTTTAAGCATCAAGACAACTTCTTAAATGAATGAAGTAATTTCTACAAATCTTGTAATATCATTTTCATATAGTGTCATTTATTCAATGCAAAATTCTTGGCAATTTGTGTTTTTGATTGAATAATTCTTACATAAATTTGATATAATATCGAAAACTAGTAATTACAAATACATTTATGTCACCTATTGCTAATTGCAGATGGATTGTGCTTATTGAAATGAAATAAAAAGTAAAGAAGTAACAAAATACCTAAATTGATCTAAAGAAAGCCTTTCGTCACTATCAGAATCTTGGCCTAAGAGACTACCTTCTACAGTGTGAGGGGAATGGGGCAAAGATGGACCTTTCCCTGATTCTGTGTCTTCATCTTTGACCTGGCTTGGCTGGTGATAAGATCTGAAAATTTTCCAGAATTCTAACTGACAAAATATGAATTTTGACACATATCCAATAGTAGAATAAAATCTCAATACTCTACGTATATAGCAGATAGAATCAGTTAAGTTAGGACAGCACATTAATTCTTATCTAAATTGCAAATATTATCATAAAGCATTCAATAATTTCTTATTACATAAAAAATTCATTAATTTATTAATTATTAATTTTTAAAAATTTCTTAATTGTTCAAAACCAGTTAAAAGTTACAACAACAGTAAAAACTGAATTCAGGATTGCATTTTCTTAATTTAAAAAAAGTGCATGTAATAGAATAACAATCATAAAAAGTTTAGTAGAGGTGATACATAAATCTTCATGCACATAATCTTATTCAAATGTAGAATCAGTTGGAAAAATCTCCACTTTTTAAAATCATTTGTTACATAAATGTCAAAAACTGTTGTGTAAAATTCGTAAATTGTCATTAGCTTTTACAGATACATTTTTCATTAATCAATAGCAATTGAGAAAATTTTTTAAAAAATTAATGGTTCATCCAAACGAGACATTCTAATTTGAATAAATGTTTTCTAACCAAAAATTTTCAATTAATTCTATCACAATTTTTTTTTTAAATGCACATTCTTAACCATTTATGAAACCATTAAATAATAAGTTAAATGTAAACTAAGTATATATTTATTATTGATAACTTACGATTGCATATTTTTTTTTATTTAATTCTACAATTAATATAGTTCCAATATTAATATAATTTTGTAAGTTAAATTTACATTTAATTTGAATTGCCGTAAAATCTGGCATATGACAAGCACCTGTACTTTTAAGCTACATTTTTTTATTTTTAAGTATATTCACCATATAACAAGCACCCCCTTTTTTATGAAGGAAACTGAAATTTATGTGTGCAATGCTCTTATGTTTTGAAGTCATTTATTTCAGGTATTATCCCAGGTTTCTGAAAAAAATAATATACTTCTAGAACTATAACTTTTTAAGTTCATTAGGTATATCATTTCTTTTAAATAAACAATATTCCAATCTATGTAGAAATCTGTTTTTTTATGGCCATCTTTCTCTTTTTTGAAGTTATCATTTTTATACCTGGTGCATTCATTATGTGCAGCCATAAATTTAGATCTTATTTTTTGTGTTCAAAGTGCATGCTATATGCCGGATTTTACAGTACATTTTACTTAATTGCATTTAATGTTGTACTAAAGTAGACAATATAAGCTACAGGTCAGAATTTTCACTGTTTTAAAAAGCATTCAGATTATACATATAAAAATAAGACACATATGAACTGACATCTCTTTTCTCAAGCTATCACACCAATTCGAATGAGAACAAATAACTTAGCATAAATATATATAAATGTGTTGACACTTTATTTCACATGATGAACTTTAATGAATATTGTAATGATTATTTTGCTTTTTTTTAATATCTTGGCATTGCTTTTTCTTTCATCCAAAATCAAATCATCAATTTTGTAATAGATTCTACATTATTAAGATTTTATAGGTAAAAACAATGTAGGAAATTCAAAAAAATAAAGAAGTACTGTCACAAAAATTATACTTCACAAATGGTAAAACAAAGGAAGGGGTAAAAAAGGTATATTAAATATAAAACAAAATTAAAATTCTGCATTAATTTTGTTTTTTAAATTTTCAAATGCTATTTAAGAATTAACAGCTTTCTTTACATATAAATTTTTATACAATGACAAAAAAAAACCTTAAATACAAAATCAATTCAAGTTTAATTTAGAACTTAACTGCAGGAAAAATTGTAATTCAAATTCAATGATAATTTGAATTACTAAGCAATTATTTCAACTAAGCAATATATAATTATTTCAACTTGCATGAAATTGCATAAAAACTGAATCACACTTTTTTTTTTGCATCATTAATATGCAGAGTAGCATTTAAAACTTTTAACACTTTGGAGATGGTAGATCTGAATTCCCGTCTTTTCTTTTTCAACTGTGGGAGATGGATGACACAAACTCATGTTAGAGGTGTGTTAACCATTAGTACATATAAACTTTTGTAAACACAACTATTTGTAAACTGTATTTATAAGGGAATTTTTAAACTATTATACTTTTCCTTGTGAACAATCTTTAATTGTGTTAGTAAAAATATTAAAACTTGTTATCTTTTAAAACTACTTAAGTGTTTATAAAAGCTGAGTAAAGAAATAATTTGTAAGAGCAACTTACTTGAACTTAGGAAAATATAAAGCAGCAACTTCTGGATCTAATTCATCTGAATTCAATTGAGATAAGTATATGCCTTCACTTTCAGGTGCATGCCTGAATTTCTTAGTGGAGCGCATGAAATTCAACATTCCACCAAGTACAGAGCGTTTTTCAGCATCTGATACGATAAAAGTTACTTAATTAGTTCATAACCTTACCATTAACAGAAAACAGCAACTTATAAAATCTTAAATCAATATTCAAATAATGAAACTATACAAAAAATAACACAGAAATTCAAGAGTTATTCTTCCTCTGATTAAATAAAGCGAATTATGAATAATTGTATAACTTGAAATGAAAGTCAACATTAAGTTTCATAATACACATAAATTATGTAAATAGGCTTAATGTTTGTTTTGTTTATAATTATATTTTTAAAAATAATTAATGTAGCAATACAGAAATTATATGGTAATGGGTTGTATTTCAGCTTGATATTTTAAGAATAAGCTAAATACTTCCCAGAACTGATAATTCATAAAATATTTCAAAGCTGAATTATAAGAAAAACAATAATTAATAGTGAAAAATGAACGAATTATTTATAAGCCATAAACGATCTCAAAAACATAGAAGGTAAAAAAATCTTACTACAAACCTGTAGAATTATCTTCATCTTTGTTATCTTCGTTTAAGTTAGAAGATTCAGCTTGATTTTGGAGATGAGGATCACTCAAATTTCTAGGAACATTAGGTAATTGACCCCAACCCCAACTGGGTCCATCTAAATCTGGATTTCCACTTTCAATCTTTTGATTTTCATATTCAGTGTCCGATTTAGGACTAGGAGGTCTAGATGTAATGGGACTAGAAAAACAAAATATATTTTACTGACAGTAAACTTACAGTGAAATCTTTTGAGGTAAATATTGTTCAATATGTATCTTAATGTAGCAGTGTTACCATATATAGAAAAAGACCACACACTTTTAAATCACTTTTAAGTGACAAACTAGTATGCTTACGACATCACAACACACAAAAACTTTCAAGGCCGATTAAGTTAGTGAACAGTAGTCTATAATAAACTATAAAAAAAAATTTAAAAAATGGCCCTAGATAGAATTTTAATTCAAATACATGACTAACATGTTAAAAAGTTTAAAGTTAGCAATGTAAATACTGCATATTAATAATGATTATTACTAAGACATCAATATAGTTCAATCTTTTTTTTTACTTAAACATATAACCAAGTTATATAAAATTTACAACAGCAAAAAAAAAAAAAAAAAAAAAAAAAAAAAAAAAAAAAAAAAAAAAAAATACAATCATCAAAAACATATAAATTATTTTGCAGAGAAATAGCCTGATGTGTGTGTGTGTGGACTGTAATTACTTATTAAAGTTATAATCATTTGGGGTACTAACCTAGATTGAGGAGTAACATCTCCATCACTAAAAGGATGGAATTCTCCAGTAAAAGTGGTAGACATTTTCCTACGAGACCACTCATGTTCAAATAAGTCTTCAATTTTAGATGAAACAGGAAGACTAATCGAGCGACTCAATCCACCGGTTGATCCAAAACCTTCATCATCACCTTCTACAAAATCATCATCCATTTGAAAAATCTCCTCAGGTTTATCAGAGTCTTTAGATACATCTGTTGCCAGATTAGCAGCAGCAGTTTTTGATGGAGGAGCATCTTTAGCCTTGCTTCGCTTTTTTGTAGGAGCTTTCTTCCTCCGTCTTTTCTTTGTTTTATATTCATCACTAGAGTCTGTGTTCACATTTGTTAAATCTTCAGGTACAACAGAGTTATCAGTTGTCTTGGGAGTTTTTTGGTGAGATTTATTTGCATCAGGTGCATGAGTAGGAGCTTTTTTAGAAATGCTATCACTAGTGACAATATCACAGTCTTTTTGATTACTAGAAGGACTAGAAGGTATACTTAGCACTTTGTCCTTTTCAGAAGCAATTTGTGTATATTCACTAGACACAGATACTGAATCTTTATTCTCACTTTTATTTTCATCATTCATTTCTATAGACTGCTTCATTTTTTGAATTTCTGCTTCTATGTCGGGAACTTCAGGTAAAGGAGATGTCGCCAAATAGGAAGGAATCTATTCAAATAAAATTTATAAAAAAAAATCAGAAAATCTCGTAGACATAATATTCAAAATGCATATATGAATGTACAAATTTTTATGAGCATAAAAATACACTTATATGAAAAAAAATACAACATAATTTATAACTTCAGTTTTCATATGGTTTACTTCAATATGATTACATGAAAGTTATTATACACTATAATAATTCTTGTCAAAAAAAAAATCCAAATTGTAAACTTTTGTTCTAAATGTTTGCTCAAACAATGTCATCTTTTATTGTAAATTGTTTTCCAAAGTTCATAAAATAATTAAACTTTTAATTCTCACTTGCAAATGTAATTTAAAATCTACTTGACTAATTTTACAATGTACATATACACGCAATTTTAATAAACACATTTTTGAAAGAATTTTAAATTTAACTTATTTTTAAAAGATAACTTTAATTTAAATAAGGCTCAGATTTGTTCAAAATGTAATGAGAATAAAATGGTAGCTTATATATATTGAAATTTTCTGTTCAAAAACTTTGAATCCGGTATATTTGCTTGATTTTTATGGGGGGGTCTTTTTTTGGTCATATAATGTAAAGAGAAAATCATAAATATTACCTGGAAAATTTATTGTAAAGAGGAAATCATATATCTTACCTGGAAAATTTATTTGAAAAGTAGTATAAAATCAAATGGAAAAAGTTTAAAAATACCTCCTTTTCTGTGCAGACTTCTTCCACAAAGAATGCTTCTCCTGATTCTCCTAATTTCATATGAATATCAACAGGTACTCCATTCACTTCAATATCAACCTAAAAAGAAAATTTTTAAATGTTATAAATTTTTTTCCTTACTAAATTAATTTTAACCTTAATGATGAGTGTTTCACTTGTCATTCACTTTCACTTGTCTTCTATTTATAACAGAACAATAAAATTAATTAAGATTAACTTGGAATGAACATATCCATCCATATTTACTGCATCCTAAAAAGAAGCTTTTTTTTTACAAATTAAGAAAAATTAAATTGAAATATAAAATAATAGAAAAATAAAACAAAAATTGATAAGTAAATTTAAAAACCCCGATATCAAACTTTCGCAAAATGGTTTTGACTCTAAATATTAATCACAATAATCATGCACTAAATGATTAGTGATGTGTGTGTGTGTGTTCAAAAAGGAGATTACTTATGATAATTTAAAAATGATGATTTGCATGTACTCTAAACAATTCCTTCGATTTTCTTTTTTCTTGATTTAATCATAATCATGTTGTAGATTTCCAAATAAAGATGAAAATAACGATTTCTTTTAGATGAAACCTTCTTTATACTTCAAAAATTATTGTTGCATAAAAACATGTTTATATTCTTACATATAAAAGAACATATCATCATGTATTATTTTCTAACTTTATATCACTCCTTCATTTTCTTATTCTTAACATCGTGGAAATAAAACACTTACAAATGTTATTCTTTTTAAATCGATTTAAAATGTACAATTTCGATTATTTAATATATTTTAATCTCCATCAGATAATTCTCAAATGAAAAACTACCAAATAACTTTTTTTACAAATATAAAATGATATATGAGTGTGTGCTTTACACAATAAAAATTTTTTTTAAAAGAATTACAAATCACAATACAATGATAGAAAATAGAAGTTGATTAGCTCCTTTTTCATAAAAATAATTCATGGTGAGAAAGAAAAGAAAAACTAATGGCATTTTGTTGAGAACGTTATATTAAAAATGAAAGCTAAAATAATAGATAAATCAAATTTGTGTACATTTTTAGAAACTGTGCCACAAAAATTAAAAATGCAACAGAACAAATTTAACAATAAATGCATACCACTTTTTCTCTACTCCTGAGCACCCCAATTTTCCCAAAGCGAACATGAAAGGGAGAACAAACATAGCTTCCATCAGGTTGTTGCACCACAATCACATCAATGGCTCCAGTGAGGGTAGCTGAATTAATGTCATTATAAAAGTCTTTAAAATTATTGATGAATTTCCCAATGTAAAGCATGTTGGATGGTTAGCTTAAACTGACATTAACCTGAAAATTAAAGAAATTTGCCATCAGTTACATTTGAAAACACAAGATATCTGTAATGTATGTTTAAATGAAATACACTGCAAACATAGAAACAATTAACATAAAAATAAGGTTTCCTATGGTTTTCTTTAAAGCTCCATCGATGATGTCACAATTTCTCTACATTTCAATTCATTCGAAGACTACTCATAGCTCCATATTCACTATTTATCAACCGTTTCAAATTTCTAGCGAATTTTATTTTGTTGAAACGATATATGCATTAATAATTCACAAATATGAAAGATAAAGTAATACTTCTGACGATAAGTGAACTCCATAACATTTTATACAAGTTCTATTTAAAAGCTTTGTAGATAATGATTTAAAGGATCACACTATATATTCAATAAAAAAAATTCAATGTATTTACACAGGTACAATAAGCAAATTTAAGGTACTGATAATAAAATTATGATACCACACATTATACTTAAAGATTAACTGTAATATAACATTTCCCTCCACATAGGTATAAATTTATAAGAGGCTTTCATGTACTAAAATCAACAATTAATCACTTGATTACTCAATTATGTATTAATTTTCAGATTTCGTATATAATTACATTTCGTTTTATTTATTACTTGAGAACTGACATGATCGAGATATACTTACCAATCCCGGGTCTCCTTATTGAATACTACACAATACTACACAGAAATAGTTTTAAGTATTAAAACAGATAAGTGTCCTTGTCAATCACTGGACTAAAAATTCCATTGTGTTTTTGATATCTTTCTTACACCCTGTTCAGTAAACATTCATATCTTGACACATGCGCGGTTCCGGCTGTTTATCACAAATCTTTTAATCGGTGACGTTGTATAAACATTGCGTAAATAAAGATAAAACGAAATGTCAAAAATTGAATCAACGACAGATTTAAATTTAGTTTTGTTGATTTATTTTAGCTCCAATAAAGCAATTAATGAATAACTTTATCTCTGCAATGTTGTATGGTTGCATTGAAATAACGCGAACTAAAAATAAACCATCGCTGCCTAACCCTGTAAAATTATATTTTGCATAGCATATTTAAACACAGTAAAACAAGTTTTCCTTTGTATTGACGAAAATCTAATACATACAGCATAGTAAAGTAGCAATTCAATGGATAAATATAAAGGATAGTTTGCTTATGAATTTAAAAAACGTGCACATAGTTTGAAATTAAATATTGGTATCTAATCATTCATTCATATATAAATAAATAGGTATAAATTCCATCACTTATACATGAATTCTACCATTAATGTGAATGCAAGTAAAAACAATAAGGAACAAGTTTAAAAGCTTACAAATTTACAACTTAAAAATCGAAATAAAATTCGTTTTATGAAAGGTATAAAGAAATATTATATGAACGCAAACATACAAGAAATATTAATTTGAAAGGAAAAAAAATTATAAAAACCTCTAGTTCACAAATCGAAATGAAAGAACTACCATCATCATTTTCTATTTTATGGTATACTAAAGAAAATGATTTTTAAATCTTAAAAAATTTCCAGAAGAAATATACAAAAACATGCTGTTTTATTTGGAGCTTTCTAGTGCTCCGGAGTATATTAAAGAGAATAGGGAAAGGGATTCCTACCAAGAATCACGTTGCTTTACGTCATATATGTACGTCATTCACAAATAAAAAAAGGTTTTACGGCATGTATCGGCATCAGATAATCGAATATTATTAGATTTAAAGCTGTCTTCGCTCAAGGTTAAAGAGTGGAACCCAAAACTAGAATATATTTCCAGAAATACGAATACTAAAATATTAATATTGTATTTAGTTTTAACTATTCTACAGACAGCAGCATGTTTTATCATACTCCTCGTTTTTATCCGAGTTGATCAATTTTTTCCTGATATAAAATGCTAAATGCAATTTGTTTCCTATAGCCCCCCCCCCCTTCTGTTAAATGAATTCTCCCTTCACATATTAAAATAAAAACTAATTGTGTATGGAATACTTCAAAATTTTAAGAATGTTATGCTATTAATAGATGTATAATTTACAATGCTATTGATTTTCTTGAAAATCCAAACATTTTTTGAGCCAGAAAATGTGCTCCCCATTTGTGATTGAGGGTCTCGTACATTTAGCGAAGACAAATTTAACCAAAAAATGTGTAATAATCAAAAACGTGTAAATGAATAAATTTTTTTACTAAAAATTTATTTGATAAGGTTCTTTTAAAAAGTGTTGAATTACTTTCAAATTAGCTACGAAATTCAATAAATATTTCATCTTTAAATATTTTTACATTCAATGCATAAAAATTAAGAAACTAAAGGGGGAAATTCCACACAATACTTTTCGAAAATGTTTAAAAAATTACCATATCATTATCCGATTATGACAAACTCTGAATTTAGTTTCAAAATCCACTGTTCAATGTCAGTCAAACCAGTTTCTTACCATATAAATTTCCATGAATAGTTAAAAATACTCCAGACCTTACTCAAAAAATGTCAAACAATACAATAGAAATAACAATAAAAGGGAAAAAAATCGTCAATCTTAGCAATCTCTATTGCCAACACAAATACGGGGAAAAAAGGGGGGGGCGGTAAATTTGTTGATAAGAAAACCAATTTACGATACTACATGAAATAAACGATGATTGAAACACCTACGTCACAATTTTAAAGTGGATATTTATTCCACTTAATACATACTAAAATCTCATTGTTCTACATTATTGTTGAAAGATAAATGATTCTTGTAATAAATTATCATTAAAAAGATTTTTTAAATACCACATCAACGTTTAACAAGTAAAAAGCATAAAAACTATACTGAATAAATTAGCATTAATCAGTTATTAACGCGGTTAATAATCGTAAATACATTCTAAAAAATCCATTTGGTATAGCTCAAATATATAGTCGAACCTCTATATTGCGAATTTTTCTATATAGCGAACTCTTTCCTGGAACCTTGAACATTTCACGATTTTCTTTGTAAAATAACCTCTCTGTAATGAAGTGCATTTTTTATATAACGAATTTTTTCTTTTGCTATTCAATTTTTTTCTCCCTATTTTTAAGTATTTCTGAACATTTCAAGTTATTCTTTCTTTAACACATTTTATGGTGGTCATACATAAATCTTGGACTGGTTTTATTAGATTCTAACTCGCCGAGAGCAATAGAGTTCTGAACGTTTCATCCAAGAAGTGCAACCTTTAACCCCCATTATCCAGTTCACCAGAAACATCTTCGAAATCCCATTTCACCCTCAGTGGAGTTGTCCCGTGTCCTTGTGTTCTAGTTATAAACCAATGTAGGTTTAATGTTACTTGTATGTTTTAAAATAGAAAATGTCGTTAAAATTCGTTAATTTTTAAGAAATTAAATTCTCTTAACATTTAAAATATTGTGTAACCTTTGACATTCTTTTTTCTTGTTTTCCTTATAGATTTTTTTTTTGATGGGTAAGATATATAAAATAAACATATACTAATTTAAAAAGGGTGTGAATAATTTCTTTTTTTTTTTAATACATAGAGCTTATGAATTTAAAATTTGTTTTATGTGGTTTATAAAGTATATTAAAAGATGAACCTCTATATAACGAATTTTCCATACAACTAACTTTTTTCCGGGATTTAGCGACTTCGTTATGTAGAGGTCCGACTGTATTTTTTTTTCAATGTGTTATTACATCTTTGCAAGAAAAACGTAATCTACGTGTGTATTTGAGTTGAATTTAAGTCGCACTGTGAAGTAACACGTTGGCTATTGGCAACTGACCTCAAAAGTTAGAGCTTTAGTTAAATGACGAGAATGACACCTGTGGACCAGCACCATCTCTCCAAGCATCCACATTACGCCAATGGGGATTTTCAGCCTAGACAGATTTAACGTGAATCAGCTCCTTAAACACCGCGGATCTTCAGTGGCATCAGGTTTCGCACCCGCGACACGACAACGTCGGCCAAGAGCTCGAGATCATGACCACTCGGCCACCACGGATACAACGTGTGCAGTGGCGCACACAAGAGAGGGGGTCCTGGGGTTCCAGACCCCCCAAAGCCCTTGATTTTTTTTTCAATTGGTTATAATTCTAAGTATATAATACGTAAAATTTAATT
>BMAV01022516.1:277056-299067 GCA_019973955.1 Trichonephila inaurata madagascariensis
AAAAAAAAAAAAAAATCTTTGAATGTCATTTTCAATCGCATTCCTTTCGTGAAATCATCTGCTTAAAAGTGATAATAAACGATATCAAGATTCCACATTATCACACAATTTGCACATAACTCATGAATTTGAATGTCTTGTTTGAGCTATAGCATAAAATAACATACTAACTGTATTAACATTAGTTTATTATAATAAATTAAAAATACGAAAAACAAATTTTCCGTGAAGTTCGTTCGAAATACTAGTTAAAAATTAAGCCGCGGGACGTTGATATCAGACATAAAAACGTGGGAAAACGCAAGGAACGATAATTTGTATAATAATTATTCATAAAAAAAATCATCTATTTTAAAAAGATTGCAAAAAATCCTTCGTTCAAATCAATAAAAAAAAAATGCAAAACCGAAATTATTTATGCATGAAATAATCAAAACTTCTATTAAATAAAGAATTATTTTATAAAATGGCAATACCAAAAATCAATAAATGATCTTTCCTCTTTTTTTCCATGATTCAACACGATCGATCAATTGCAAATAATTTTTTATTATCTTTATCAAACTGAACTCTAAATAAACTTCAGTTTGAAAATGTTAAGCTGTGTATTGATAAATTTCTTCTTTATATATATATATATATATATATATATATATATATATATATATATATATAGGCAATTAAACAATAAAACAATCAGGAAATACATCACAAATAAAAAATATTTATACTTTAAAAATACGATAAAACAAGACAAAGATCGTAAATAAAAATTAAGTTCTTAAAACAAAAATGTTTAAGAACAATAGTTTTTATAAAGAATCAAAATTATAATTATTCGATCCTTCTATCTAACGTTAGCACAAACTTCCGTCACATACAACTTTCCTAAAAAACAAATTAAACTAACACTCTCGCAAATAAGCAGTTTACGTACAATAGAAAAATATAAACATCGAGATTCTTTAAATATCATGCAACAACAGGAAAAGAAATAATAAAAAATAGCGTTCTATAAATGTCTCACAGGAAATCATGTTATCAAAAAAGAGAACCTTTATGACCATTTATGAATCACTCAGTACGTCACGAATCAAATGGACTGTTTACAGCGTGATTAACCAGAACGCGTGATAAACATAGTGAATCTCACTGGATAGCTGAATGTTTTCAACGTGACTGAAGAAGGTTCAGAAAAATGTAAACAAGGCAACAAAGATGGCGTATTAAGTAAAAATTGTGCATCAGCTGCTCAATCGTGAGAACCTATTCTAATAACAGCAGCAGATGAAAACAAAGAACGCAGGTACAATATATTCCAAGATTTTATTTGTTCTATTTCTATGACATTCTCGAAGGCTTGGATTGGAATAACTTAAATAAGCAAATCCAACACTCATTTCACATTTTTTTTTTTTAACCTTCTTTTTTTCTTTTACCTCCTTTTTTTCAGGACAGTAAATTACTTTGATATAAAGAAAGAAAAAAAATCTCAAAAATTATTAAATATTAATATTTTTGTCTAAAATAATGCAGATACTTGCAGGTTCGTCAAAGTTTGTAACTCAATTTATTCACACACACACACACAAATCAAATAATAACTTCCATTAAAATTAAACTTATAATGAATGAGCAATAAATAGTATAACCAAGTGTTAATTGGTTCAAAGCTGGTTATAACGCTAGAAACTCGCTTCAAAGAATACATCACATCTAGAAAATGTGAACACTAGAAACAAAAAAAACAGGGGAGGATTATAATAATTTTCTGGCGTGAATTTATCATCGCCAAGGCATCATGAATCGGGGTTTTAACAATCTTAAATATAACATAATTATTAAATAATTATTAGAGACTTATCAGATCAGTCCTTTTCTTCACATACAGACTGAATTGTGATTAAAGGCATTCATTCAGCTTGTACAAAAACAGCCATTTTTTTTGTACAGCCATTACAAAATCTCCGAATAGTACTATCATGTCAGTATCTCTGAATAAAACAGCAATACTTGTAATATTAACTTGTACACTAATTTTGAAATAACGATTTGCAAATGAGAAAATAGTTCAAGGTTGAAACAAACGTACCTGTTCGTTTCACAAATTTCAATTTTCACCGTTCTTATAAATGAAAAGATGATTACTTTTTAAATAATAGAAAAGTACAGACATATAATATTAATATGCAATGATTAAAAAACTAATGATGACAAAATGGAGAAAATGACATACTAAGTTCATCAAGTGTAATATGAACTTTTACTATCCCCATCACAAATGGAAGAGGTAATTACCTTCCGCATATCCCGCGGATATTAGGTGAAAAGTAGTCTGGACACATGTAATGAGCTATCTTGTGAAAAATAAGGACAATGAGGAAAAAGTTGAACAGGCCAAACATGGTCGGAAATAAAAGACCAGAACCCGGAAGATGACATGGTTTCTTCCCAAAATATATGGAAGTTTCTTTCAAATGGCTGTAACACACGTGGCTGATAGTCACGTTTCAAGTGAAAGCTGAACAGATCTTCTCCAATAACATTTAATAATCATTCATACGCTCTTTACAGAAAAGAAAACTCAATAATGAAGGAACAGCATGTTCAAGCATATTATGCAATCGGTTCATAAGATTGCCTTTTAACATTTAAATTACTTTTTTTACTTATAAATTACTTTTTTAAAGGTAAGAGCATTATGTTCAGTTAATATTCGAAAAAACTAATCTTTACCTCTAATTACTTATTTCAAAATAGGAAACATTTATAAAAAATTAACTCATTAAGACATTAGCAAAATATATAACAAAACACTTTTATATGGAGCACACAAATATATATCCATAATGAACTTTAATCTAAGCTTAAACAAATTCAGTTAAAAATGGTAAATAACTTCTTTGTTAAATAACTATTCAAAAGTGTTCTACTTTTAAACTAAGACCGCCAAAGCTATCATAAAATGTTTAAGTCGTACTAAAAGAGCTTTAAGAATTGATTTATTGCTCATTAAAGTCGCACTTTGCAACTATACAAGAGCTTTGAGGGAGCTTAAGTAAGCTTCACCTTTAGAAATGCTTCCTAACACAATTAACCCGTAAAAATTACATAATAAAAAAAATAATACTGAAAAATTCTATCGCATAAATACAAGAAATACTGGAATAAGTATTTTCTTAGCGGTTGAAACTAAATACTTAAGAAAACAATAAGAATAGCTACAGAAAAACCAAACAATGAATTAAAGAACGTACTAGCACTAAAAAAGTTTTCGTTACAAATACTTAATGAATTGTTCACAACGAAGTTTTTTCAAAATTACTTTTTAAACATAAAATCAAAAGTTTTAAAATTTCTATGAAGAATGTTTATTGACGTGTAGTAGTTTTTCTTTTCACTACATTTTACATTTCTTTTAGAAACGTTTGTGAATGAAATAACTCCCATATTTTTATTAGTATTCAACTGATACAATGCCTATTGCGACTTTAGCTTGTGAGTTAGGCATTTCAACCAAATAATATAATTTCAAAATACATTTAGAATCTCCTACATTGTGTGTACCACTTTTCCGCTAACACTATTATCAGAGGGGGGAAAAAAATCTTCGGATTGACGTTGTGCGGTTCACTCATCAAACGTATTTTATTACCATTTCTTACACATTCACAAACCCTCTCATTATTTTGAAATTATTAAGGCTGTAAAAAAACATTTCAAAATGAAGTTATAAATTCACACGATTCATATTAAGTGTTTCAGCATTTCGGAGAAATCGATTTTCCTTTTGTGAAACTAAATATATTATAACGACTTGGTTTTGTGTGGTCTTTGAATAGCCTAGTGACCAAGGTCGTCTGGGTCAAACAGTCCATTTGTATGCACAAAATACATTTTTGCATATTTAGCAGTGGCCGAAGATGAAAACTTTTGATGATTTGGTAAAATTTGGAGCAAATGAGAAAAAATTAAATCAACCCAGAACGACGACAGGATAAAAAATTTACGATAAGAAAAAAGTCAAAATCCCTTTTTCGAATGTTATAAATTTTTGCTAAATATACTTACACACAGGGTAATACCAATTTTTACAATTACAATGACGCATAAAATTTTCTCTAACAGAATAATAATGTTTCGATGACATACGACATCATTTAAACTAGATATTGTTTCGACAATAGCTTCTCAAATTTTTATTTCGACAATTGTGTAATCCTGAAACATACCACAATCGATTTGTGCAAGCGTGTGTGGTTTCTAATCCCTACTCTAGAAAAAATGTTAAAATTTGTGAAAATTTATGAAAATATTCACAATGCTCGAGCACCGTAGTGTAAAAGTCTACTTGCCTCCTATCTGTCTTCTAATTCTGAATCGCAGTCACATCACGAAAACTAAACATAAGTTGGTACAACACTTTACAATTATATATGTCGCAGGGAAACGATGAAATCAGGCCTTCTGCCAAATCCGACATATATACAGGCTGAATCGCTATAAATCTAAAAATACATATGTATATATGCTAGACCTGTTAGTAATGGTAGATCAACTTTATACTTACATTTATATGGAAAAACAATATATTGATAATAATTTTTATCTGTATAGATATAACTGCTGAATGCAGTGGCGTAACGTACGTATTTAGGCTTTCTGCCCTGAACTTCACTCTGTAGGGAAGTGCCTAATATTCTCCGTTGCGCCACTGGCTGAATGAGTTATGTTTGATAAAAATAGAGAGTTAATATTAAAGAGATTGCTTTCGTACTTTAATTAATATGTAATTATTATCCTTAAGGCTGTTTTCGCCGTATGCACAAGAGTGTGAACTTAACGCGGAGCACATTTTCAGACAGAAAAAATGGCTCAATTTTTATAAAAATTTGTGACATTGTAACTCATGCATTTGTTCAAAATGTAGTGTTCTTAAAATTTGAAAATACTTAATAAATCATTGGGTTTTTTTTACATGCAAAGGGATAGCTCATTTAGCATTGCGGAATAGGAAAAAAAATGCGAAACACATTTTATAAAAGAAAAATGGATCAACACTCGGATAAAAATGAGTAGTGTGACGAAATATGCGATTCTCTACCGGATAGTGAGACCAGAATATAATATTAATGTTTGAGTACTTTTATATCTGAGAAAATATTCCGAATTTGGGTCCTATTAGCCGAAAACAGCCTTAAATATAATAATATATTTTGTATCCTCTTTTAATAGGGATGTTACTTTTTTTACTGCTATAATGATAACTAACTAATAACAGACTATTCCTCAGTACAGCTTTACATAGCATAGATCATAATTTAAATAGCAATATTTTTAATAAATAGATGTTTTTAATTTTAACATTATTGCAGTTCTATTCTGGAACAGTAACATCCATGTATCAATTAAGCAAGAAAATACAATATTCAGCTATTAGTTATAATAATTACTAAGTTAATATAAAAGTTGGTTAATATTTTTAAATTTTTTTTCTTACTAACTCATACTTTAATCCAATAATGTAAAAAAAGGAGAAGATAGGGGACATGAAGCTTAATTTATCCCTAAACGTAAAACAGAGAACAGCAGAGATAATTTTCTATTACATTACTGTCCTGTAATATCTTCTTGCTTAATGTTTTACTTAAGAAATTTATATTGATTTGGTAAAATATAATCCCTTCAGTGGGTCGATAAATGAGTTGGTAACTAAACAATGGGGGTTTCGCGTCACCACCTTCGCCAGAGCGTCACCATCAGCACATTCACCTCATTGCCCATGGTCAAGAAAGCAGATGGGCAGAGTTAGGCTTAGCAGGTCATGGGCTGGTGCACCGCCACCGAATTTAGTTTTAAATATAATACAGTTCACATTTGGCCCCAATTTAATTATATTTTCCCGAACATTTCCTTCAAATTTTAAAGTCAAGGTTCCAGTGGTTTGAAGATTAGATCTATTCAAGCTTCACTTTACTTAATATAAATAAGATACATGTATGTCAGTATTGTGCGCCACCATCTTTCGCCATTGTTACGGCAGCAATTTTTTCTCAGCATCGACTCGACAAGACACCGGAAGCGTTGGGAAGCTATACGGAGCCACAACCACTCAAAAATCTCCAAAAATTCATAAAGATAGAGCAGAGTTGGAAGGTTAAAAATCTCTCTGGATAGCATTCTAGATTTTCTCGTTTCGAGTGAGATGAGACGACCTCGATGATCAAAGAAGAGAGATGGTGTCAGTAATGAGTGCGCGAAGTGTTCGGATAGATTTCAATGGCGATGGAACAGTGCGTAATGTATTGTTTAGTTGAAGGATGAGGTATCCAGTGCGGTGCAGATAAAGCAGAAACGGGAACACATAATCATGGATATCGCGATTAATTCAGCTAATACGAAGGATCATTGCTTCACGGGTTTGCGCTTTCCTCCAGCATTGCCATCGCATGTACCAAAGAGATTTTTATTTTTGACTCACCAATTCAGGTAGCACTTTTCAGCTTACTTGGGTCTAATGGCTGTTTTAGTGCTCAAGCTAATATCAGCACCCTGTGACTAGCAGTCGTCAGGATTACCTTCGTGGGACTTATGAACCCCATAGCGAGATGATTCTGAATGGTGCGGCAGCTAGTACTTTTTGGCGTAATGGGCTTAAAACTGCAGAATGATCTCTAATGCTTTGGGAACATCTATTCACAGTGACAATGCAACCTGGCCCATAATACTCTCACTGTTGTCCACGGCCCGAATGGATTTGATTTTATTTACATCGAAGGGCTCAAAGTACACGTGTGACACAGAAGCTCATGAAAATTTCAAAGCTTGAATCACTTTAGATAAAGTGACCCATTCGTTAATCCCCGACAATTTGCCTTAATCAAATGCATTTTCGTCTCAACTGTCATGCATCCGATTTTTATTGATTACATTCGCATCCCTCCCTCCTTATCACCGGATGCTTAGGTCGTTTGCTTTCCTTTTGTATGGGTACAAGAGCACAACATCTGCTAGAAATAAGCTTCCCCCAATTTAATTGCTATTCTGTTATTCTGTGTGTACGTGCACGCACACAGATTTGTGAGAGAAATGTTCTACACACATTTCACTAACTGAGAAAAGGTGAACAATTCATTTTATTTTGCAAATTAATACTTATTAATAGAAACAATAATGATAAAACACATTGAAAACACTTTTTTATTCCAGCTCCAATCCCAATGTATTGATTAAATCAGAAGCAGCTTTATAGCTACATACGTCATAATTTTCTTTTTATTCTAAGCAAAGAATGACATCATGATTTTCATTTGAAATAAGCCCCGTAGATATTTTTATAAGTGTATTCAATTAAAATCATTACCCGTAATTAATTTCTAAAGGTTTGTTTCGGCACACACACACAAAAAAAGATTTTTTTTTTTATTATTATTTAATCTGAGAAGATACACAAATAAACATTAAAAATCAAAACGTAACAATAAATTACTAACAAAAACAAGCGCGTCGTCATATTTTACAGCACTGGAATTAAGATGTATTACTCATGAATAAGTTATACAAGGATAAATAAAAGAAAAACCGATTTAAAATAAATAATTTTAGTTATAACAGGTGGAACAATTAGGTGCACAGCTTGATAAAACCTATTATACAGTTTCAAATTTAACACCAACAAATGTGCTGTTAAAAAACGGTAGCTGAAAAATTAATTTTATAAGATAAAAATCGTTTCTTTTGTCAACGACCCTAGCACGTTTTTGCAATGAAACTTTCTGGCATTCTCTAAACATGGCGATACCAAAAGAATTACTGGATTGAAGCCAAACTGAAGCAAAGTTTATAGCAAAGTGGCTGAGTAACATCAAAGTGAAGGCAACAAGTTAGGCAATCAAGGTTTGATATTTGCTGGGGTATCATGTAGAATGGAAAAAACTCTGGAGATGAATAACTAAAACATTTACCATTACAATAGAATGGTATTGAATGGGGGGGATATGCTTTTTAATTTATGAAGTCCTAGTACCACTTGTGTGTGTGTGAAGATTCATCTTTTTTGATTAAATGCCCCCGTACTCTTTTCTGATCAAAATGTTATAATAAAAAATGTAAATTTGTTTGAAAAATAGAATTAATCGTGAATTATAAATAGAAATTATAATTATAATAGAAATTATAAATTTTCCAAATCAATTCGATTTTTAGAGTTTTCCTAAAAGTTGTTTTAAGGAAGATAAAGCGTTACAAAAATATTTATTTACAAATAGAATCATTTAAAATTCTTTCATCAAAACGATACGAAGAAAATTTTTGATGCTCAAAAACAAACAAACAAAACTTAATGATATTTATAAAAAAAACTGCGCAATTTTTAGTTAAAATCTGATTTTATAAATTACCAATACACAAGAATTCATCGTTTATAGTCAATCAGTCCGGACAACAAAGCAGATAAGTCAAAAGCATTCCAAGTAATTTGCAGCGATATCATGAACAATAAAAGGTTTTGTAATTTAAAAGAAAATACTAATTTTAAATTCAAACAACAACGAAATCGACCTTGATTTTCTAGAAACCTTAAATGCCACTGATGATAAAAAAAAATTAAAGAAAAAAAAAATTTTTTTTTACTGATTTTAAAATGTGAACCAATATTAAACCTAAAACAAACGCTAAAATAAAAGGATTTTTCCTGTAATATTTCACACATACCGTTTAAAAGATTGAACTTCATAATTAAAAGGCTGAATGAGGTCTTCAAACCACATATTCCTGAACTCTCATTGAAGCTATTTAAGATATCCGAACACATTCGGGGTACTTATTGACAAAATAGCATATTTGAACATTATACATGCTTTTTTAGGACTCAATACCAATAAATACTAATATTTAAAATAAATTGCCTAAACTTCAGAAAAAATCACAATTATAAGTAAAATTTTAGCAATTCTTTTGTAAAACTTCAAAGGAATTGGAGAAAAAAGTAATAAACTTATATTAGTAAAAGTATTACTAAAACAAATTCGATGCATTTATCTAGAAATTGTGCTATAATATTAATGTTTTATTAAACTTTGAAAATTTTAGAACTTATTGAGTAAATATTATAAGAAAAATTACATTCTGCATAAGACCATTATTTAAATAACAAGCCATAACTCAAAAAGTATTCATACAATAAGAAATATTTTAGTACATTCTCTAGAAAATTAGCATAAATATCAGTTCAAAGAGTTTTATAGAAATACATTTGTAATATTTTGAGTTATCAGACTCGCCATGATAGATTTTGAGCAATTTAAATGCCCACTTCTCGTAGATCAAAGATCCACTTCCAGTTTTTCTAACTTTATAAAATTGATTGTAACTTAGCTTCTAGGTAGTGTAGAAACAAAAAAAAAAGAATGTTTTGTAAAGCCAAAAGATAGCTCTATTCAACAAAATAAAAAACAAAAACATCTGTCTTGACCGAATTTGGTCATTTTCAACGTGTTCGGATACCTCAATAGTTTCAAACTAATTCGTCATTAAACTATGAAGCTTTGCTAAAAATATAAAGACAAAATTACTTTTTCAATAGATATCATCAGTTGTGTATGTTTATTATTGAAAAACTGAAAGTGAAGGAACTAAAAATTAATTCCAGAACTATTTATAACAAAGAGAACTTTTAACAAATTCAATATAAATACAACTTTTATAAAAGTCTGTATAAAAAAAAAAGAATAGGAAAAATTCATTTTAAGAACAACGAAAGAGGGGGAAAACGCAAAGCAGATGTAAAATAAAGAACAGAGAAAAAGTGCCTTTATAATGAGAGCATTCACAATCAACCGTTGCTCAATGTGCATATAGGATGACTACTTGAAAAGAGCATTAACATCCCTAATGATTGGCTCAATATATGAGAACTAATCTAAATTAGGCATCAACCCCTCTCTCACAGCACATAAAGAACAAAAGAAATCCTAGCGATGGCGTGATGTCTTGTTGCTAGTCGCCAACTGTGCAAGTGTTGTAAAGCAATGACCTTTCTGGCTATTGTTGCACATCAGTAAAAAAGCCACACGGAAAAACCACTTTTATTCCGCTGTTAATAGAAATGTAATACACATCGTTGAATGGCTCTGATCCGATGAAAAAAGTTACCTTGAATGGTTGGTTTGTGTATGCAATGAATACAAGAGAAGATGAAAAGCAATCAGTGGCCTTAATTTAGAATAAGAGCTGAAATTAAAGCTTTAAAATTAAAAGAAAACTAACAATGCATTCCCCGTTGTGTGGTTTTGTGTCCTTCTGATAAATAACAATCAACAAAATTACCAAATCAGTCGAAGATAATTATATAAAGGAAAAAGAAAAGACAGTGCAAACGTTTTTAGTTAGCTTTCCTGAAAAGAATCTGCGCGTGGATAAATTAAAATGTAATTGAAAATTTAACCTACTTCTTAAAAGTTTATATAACGTCAAATTTCCATAAGTGATACCATGCCATAGCGCTGATTTTTAACATGTTCTGTGCAGCAATCTACCCTGGTACTCTATGCCTTTTTTATTTTGTAATGCAGAACGAAAGGGTTAAACATTTTTCATATTCCATATGCAAATAATAATAATAAATTAATATATTTCTCATGCTAACCCCTGCACTTAATTTCTAGCCGAAAAAATTCGTTCTTTCATTTATCAGACAACATACACAGGGTGTATCGCGGTTAAATGAAAAAAAAAAAAAAATCATTACTAATCAGAACCTACCAATGTTGAAAAGATATTCTATGGTATGGAAATTTTTCTAACATATAAATTATTAAAAACGATTATAATAATTTAATGAGTACTGAGTAGTACAGCATACATTGCGACATTTCATAGCCCCAGCTGTCTCCCCACACAGTCGAAATCAGTCCGATCTAAGCTTTTTTCCGTCTTCCACTACCGAAATTTCAACAGTAGGTTTTTTAACCAGTCAATTGTGATGGACGAGCATACTCATGGTTTTGTGTCATGACGAGTATTCTCGTCATGGATAAAAAGTAGTGTACATTGGTTATTTAAATTGTAATTTTTGAGAACAAAAAACACATTCTCAAATTTTCAAGATGTTTAGAAAATTTTGAGGGCAAGCTGGAGGAGTAAAACTAATAAATAAAAATTAAGAAAAATTTAAGAAATTTAAGATTAACTAATGCATCCCCCCTCCCCCCGTGCACCGTCTAAAACAGCGTATAAATTTCAATAACGAAATTATTTAAGTGCGACGAAAATGTTTTTTAGATAACCTAAAGAAGGCAAAGACAAAAAGTCGGAAAGTTGATTGGTAATAGAATTCCTTTAGGTATGGTTAGCCATGGGACAAATGCGCGACACCAACCAGGCGCTGAGCCCATTGATAACCGCTGGCCCGAAGTTACTTAGCTATCGAGTGGTGTACACGTCAATTGTCTAATGTTAGAACCATGTGCTGACAATAGAGTAATGGCCAAATGCCGTGCTGTCTAAAGAACAGTTATGTTATAGGGGTGGAAAAGACGAGGAAACTTTCTGTTAAGAGGACTGTGATCAACCCTACAGTATCTATTCTAGAACTTTTTAAGTGTCAAGACAGGTAGAAAATATTTTGTCAGCAAAGAAGGAAGGAAGTCAGTGCGTGTTTAGGTCTCTCCGTCTGGGAATTTTGATGGTCACTAAGATTTATAAATGTCCATAAAAACTAAAAAAGGCACGTAATATATGTTTATGTTAAACAAATAAAAATATTAGCAATAAAATTGACCATTTTATAAAATAAACCCATTTTCTCGATCCAATATTGTAAAAGCGGCACTTACTCTGTTATTGACGAGTATACATGTCATTGCTCGATTTCCGTGACACACATTGTTGTGCGGTCTCAAACGGGGGCGCTACAGTTCACTGGTTAAAAATTTAATACTAAAGAAGCTGTTAAATGTACCTGATATTTTTTCTTACAACTACTCAGTAGCTGTCCTCTTACCGCAATAAATGCTAAAAAGTACTAAAATGCCTATTGTTTTTTTTTTTTTTAAGTTTACTCAGACTTTTTACCATAAAAAAGCTCAAATACCTAAATTTCATTCCTCTTGTGGCAGTCCTTTCCTTCCTCAATGGCTCGAAGCCCAGAGTGGGCATTGGCCTTCTCAAGAAGCCTTTTTCAGGCCAGCCTTCTTCTTGCTAGTGTTCTCCAATTCTTAGTTCTCAAAACTAGGAGATCTATTTCCAGGCCATCAATCCATCTGGCCGTCCCTTTCTTCGTGTGCCAATTGGTTGGGCATTGAAGACTTTTTTAGTGGTGCGATTTTCGTCCATTCTGACAACGTGACCTGCCCATTTAATTCGTTGCATTTTGATGAAATTAACAATGTAAGATTCTTTATATGATTGATAGAGCACTAAATTCAATCTTCTTCGACACGTTCCATTTTCCTGAATTCCTCCAAAAATAAATCTTAAAATCTTCCTTTCGCGTAGATACTTATCATGATCTCATCTGTTCGAGACATGGACCAAGTTTCACATGTGTAAGTTAGTACCAATCTTAATCTTGTGGCAGTACTTAACATAAAAAATACTTTTTTTATTTTCCCTTCGTCTATATACCGGAGAACATCTTTTTCGTAAAGATAGGTTTTGAAATTCTGAAAAAAATTTCGCGCGCGATCCACCCTACTACACACTTTTTTTTTTTCAATATTTTGTCTTTGCTCTTTTTCACGCCTACGTGGAACATAATATGTATTTCATTTTAAAAATATTTTATTATATTTTTGTGTTAGTGAGTTTAAATTTCCGCAATTTTTTTCCCGCAATTTTCAAAAAAAATATTTACTATCTAATACTTTTCGTGAAACACAAAAAAAAATTCACAAATGAAAAACACGCATAATCGAAGAACCATTAGATAAATTTTAGACGCATCTAGTTGTACAATGCTCAAGGTCTGATTACGAACTTCGCACTTTCTCTTAGAAAAAAAAAAGATTTCTTTTTTTATCCTTATAAAAGTTTGATAAATTATACATGAATTATGTCAGTTGGATAAAAAAAAAGTAAATAACCTTCCGCATACAGATACCATCACAACAAACTTTGTGTTTACCTTGAGGTAATGAAACGCGTTTGTGTGTTTCACCTTGTTTTGAAAAGTAACCAAGAAAAAAAACGCCATATCAAAAAATATTCGTTACAGTTTTCCTTTCTTCAGCATTTGTTACAGTAAAAGAGGTTGTACCAGCAAGTTAAAATATTGTTAAGATATCACGGTCTAAATTCGGTCTTTGAATTTTTAAAAAGAACAAGTGAATTATCACAGTAATTTCTACTCTCCATTCTGAGGGAAAATGGGGGGCCCGCCCGGGGCCCCGGGCACTGGTACACTAAATAAAGAAAATCAGTATTCTAAAACTTTTTTTTCGATACCAATACGAATTTTCCATCATGTTGCCAGCATATGTATTGATTGTCAGAGCATTTTCTTTACCTGATATTCGAAAATTATTTAATTTTTTTAACAAATATTTAAAAACATCTTATCATAGAGAACACTTTTTTTATTTTGTTCTCAAACAACTACTCTTCCTGATTTCAAATAATCTAATCGATTTCCCGAATTTTCCATGTCTGAAAACTGATAAAGAGTACTTGAAAACTTTTTTTTACTGTTACATATTATCGAAAAGATAATATTTTACCCTTATTTTTTTTGTTGTTGTTGTTATTATGGGGAGATTTTTAGGACATATGAATCAATCAAAGTAAGGTTCGTAATTTAGCTCAAAATATAAATCCAATTTTGTTTTAAATTTTTCTATAACAAAAGTGATACACCGGTTTTTTTTTTTTGGTTTTTTTTTCAAGAAAAAAAAAAATCAAACAATTATCTGCTTTTGTAGAAAAATGATTATACCCATAAAAATACAAAAAAAAAATTTAAGTCTGTGATAAATTTTTTATCCAGAAATTCATCATATTTTCAGTTATTTCGTTAGCTAGGCATTATTCGGTAAAAAACAATACTGCAAAAAAAATAAATAAATAAACTCTGAATATTTAATTTTAAATGATTGCACAAATATCTTAAAACAAGAAAATGAAAAAAAAAAAAAGAATTATGTGTTAAAATTTTTAAGGAAATTTTAAGCAAATACAAATATTCAACTACATAAATGTAATATACGTGGTATTATAATAAGGATCAAACACACCCTACTCCAAGAAGTATAAGAAAACTTATGCATTTTTAATGTGTTTCATTTTTAATTATTTATGTTTAAAAAAATCTTTATTAAATTATAATTTAAATTTTCTAAGCTAAATGTTCGATAAAATTTTAACAATTGCTTAATTAACAGAAATTTTAATTACATATTTAAAAGAATGTATATATCAATTTTCTAAATTTTTGAAGAATTTGTTACAAATAAATGAAGGCAATTTCTTGAAAATCTTATCTTCAAAAATTCACTCTTTAAACATCTATAAAATGTACTAAAAACTAATAATGAATATTATGTCTAAAGTTAATGTTTACAATCAATACCCTTAAAATTAATGTTACAATCATTATTGCTGTTGCTTTCAGGAAGTAAACAAAGGTTTTACTGGACCATTTTAGAAATATCCTTGTTCTATTTTTGAGTAGGAAGCTACGAACAGATTGGGCCTTTCTTAACAGATTACTTGTGTTTATACAGAAAAGAAGGACCTGCATTCCAAATATATATATTCATTTGTTAAACCAAGAACACAGGTCTCCCCCCTCCCTCAGTTAAAAGTCTAATTTCCTCGATTAAAAAATAATTATCTTCCTTTTTGGTAAGTCTGATTCTCACTTCGTTTTTGAACCATAATTTTCTTTGAAAATTTTTGATTTGATATACTAATTCAACCGGTAGCCAAGAAAAAAAAAATACTACACTACTTCAGAGAAGAAAAATAAATTATCAAAACAATTTTCTGAAATTATACAATGCAGTTTTAGATTAAAAAGGCTATATAAAATAATTAAAACCGGAAAAAAAACTTACCGGAAAAATGGATATTTCAGATGAAGAAGCCTACAGAAAGCACTTTAAATCCGAGAAAGTAAGTATGCGTTTCCGGTCCTAGAATGAAAAAATAAAAAATCCTAAATTCAATTAAGAAAGGAAAAAAAAGGAACTTAAATTACATTCATGAAGTAATATTTTAGAAAAAAATAATAATAACAATGAATGATAGTCCTTAATATCAAAAAAAAAAAATCTAGAAATTGCCTGTATTAAAAAAATGTCATTTCCGATTAACACTAATATAATCAATACTCCGCTTAAAAGAATCTTTAAGATGTTTAATTAAAAATCATAGAATCAAATTTTCACTGAACATGACATTTACGCATTTCCCACATTTGGAGTTTGAAGTACTCAAATTTAATTATATGTTTTATGGCATACACATTTGTTCTTTCGAAACAGTTAATAATTATCTTTCTGAAATGAATTCAAGTGATAAAAAAGAAGTACTCAATTACTCGAAGAGTACTTTTTTTTTTATTTATATGACATGCGTACCGTAAAAGAGGCATTACTTTATACCAGAAACAATTATGTATTACAATACAATAAAATAGAAAAAAAATAAATACTTTGAAGGGGAAAAAAATATTTTGTTTTTCAATAGAAAATTTGAAATACCATCAGAACGCAAAAAAGCGTCAACAAAAGAAAATTCACTAACAAACCATCATACCCCTTTATACCCGAATTTAAAGAAAAGAAGCCTTCTCAACACAGGCAATTTCAAAAGAGAATACTTCAGCCAGAAACTCTAAACTAATTTATTTCGTCTTTTTTATGTATTCAATAAATTAAAATCCTGTTATATAAAATGACAATGAAAAAAAAATACAGGAAAATAAATTTCATCTTAAACCTGCCCTATGTCTCAAATAATATTATCAACCAATTTCAGAATGTTTTTTTCTATCGACAAGGCACATTTTGACGTATTTGAAAATTGATTTGTGACTGCGAATCACAATTCACATGTGAAAGTAAAAACCATGAAAATTTTCATCAAAACAACATTTATAATCGAGAAAAAGCTTTAGATTCGTATATCGCTTCTGCTTCCTTCGTAGAAATTAGAACTTAATATACTAATTGAAAGTCACTTAAAATGTTTTCACAAAATAAATTAACCTCAAATGAAACAAAAATAAACGATCCACAATTTGAAACGGATCCAAACGATTTTTTTTAAAACAATTCTATGCACAGTTAAGTCTTGGGAATTAATGGGGGTTTCTTTTGCTATAGTCATTAAAAGATTACATAAAATTACCTAATCATTTTTAAAAAAATTCTGATATTATTTGCAAATGAAAGATCCATGTACTAAATAAATGATCTAATGTATTTAAAAAAAATGTAGAAATAAGTGTTAAAACAATAAAAATATCATGTGAGTGTATGTGAATGAAAGAGATGAAAATGAAGAAAAAAATACGAGAAAAATCTTATTTATTTTGGCAAAATTTCAGGAAAAAGCACTTCCTGCGTTTCGATAATAGAAACAACACAAGATGTCTCAGTCCTGGGAAAAATACAATATTATAATTTTAATAAGAAAAGTATTAAAATTTACTTCCATGAAAAGTTTACTTGAATCATTAAAATTACAACAAATTCTTTAAGAACAAAATTTTAGCGCATACGAAAATAAAATAAATCAGAAAATAAAGCCCATGTTGAATTTTTAGATTCCAGGAAAAATCATTGTTACAATGTTTTATCACGCAAATTGCAATGCAGAAAATATTTCCAAAGATAAAATTCATTCATCACTGTTAAAAATTCTTGCTTTTTGTAGAATCATTTAACTAACTAATTACAATCCATTTCCAACTATTTGAATTTATTAATACTTAAAGAATTGGAAAATACGTAAGCAAACGTGTAGGAAAAATTTAAGGTATTATATTTCTTTTATTTTTACTATTTAACAACTAAACAAGACATGTTATGACAATTCTGAAATATTCATTTTAACAAAGTTTCTGCAGTTATAATAGACAATTCTGGAATTCTCAAATACTGCACTGAATAATTATATTGATATAATTCTGTCAAATTTCATAATTCATGAAAATGAGCTATAAAAAAAAATGTTAACAGAAAAAACCTGGTTTTCGTCTAATACTATTTCTTAATCGTTATTAAACATTATTCATATCTTATTCCTTATTTAAATTCATCATAAATAAAAGTGAAAACAAACTAAAAAAGTTCACAGCGTTTTATTTCTTTTAAGATGTAATGTCAAAAGATAAATTATGCAAAGCAAATCAAATAAGATAATGATCAAATTATCAGAAATCAATGAATTAAACACACACAAAATAATTGTGAAAGATAATCTATTGTAATTACATAAAGAAAGATGTTTTCTATAACGCTATACTTCAAAACAAGACAGTATTTTAATTAATTTTCAATTAAGCGTAATTATCAAAACAAATGCAACTAGAGTAGTGTGAATACTTGTCTTATCTTCCAATTAATTTGAAACAAAGGGCCTCCCGTCTCCCCAGTCAAAGCCTCAGAATACCTGAAGCTAAGCCAAGTTTTAAATAATGGTTTTGTGCAATACCTATATAACGAAGCCTTATAATCTTGTACATCAACAGCTGATAGCTTCAAGAATGCAAACACATAATGGGAAAGTTTTATCTATTTTCTGCGAACAGTAACATAATTGAATTATTCGGTAACGAAAGTATCTGTAACACATTGCATAACAAGCGCTTCTCTCTCGTTTCTGCAAACGTGATGTTATCAGATGGCTCATGTCCTTATCGATTCAGGGTCAGCATTTGCTTCACAACATCCGACTCTACTCCGAGATACCATTACAGCCATAAAAAAACATTGACGTCACGTGAACGTCTCATACATCCGACTGATAAAAACACATGAGCGGAACAATGTTATTCTTAAGGAATGTATACATTACGTTATTGTATATTCGCACCTTGGTGAGTGATTGTATGATTAAATTAACGGATGTATCTGATAAATTAATTGTAGAAGTCGAACGAATGGCACATTTGTTGATAAGGATAACCTTGACAATCGCCGCGAGATATACAACTCAAGTGCTACCTTTTTGATAAGATTCAACTCGATTTTGTTTTTAAGACACTGATTTCTTATCAATGAATTTAGAATAATATTATTTTTGGTTTTAAAATGTGTCATTTTCTTTTAAGATTCGTTGCATGAAAACATAGTAGAAAGGTCATTAATTTTTTTACCATTAACATGTTTCAAAAATAATTTATTTTGGAAAAAAAATTTCGACATTGAAATATTTAACTAATTACGGTCTATCTGCAAGATGTAAATTCAATTAAAAAGCAAGAATTATAAGACAGTCAACTGGAAACGAGACATGTTTCAGGAAAGCCTTTTCAAATCTTTAAAACATTCGAAAGAGATTAAACCAGGGGTGGGCATTAAGTCATTTTGGGGTGACTACCCGTAGATATTCAAGATTGGCTGACAGTATGCAGACGAAGTCTTCTACTGACTATAACTACAAGAACTAACTTTAAATGAAAATGTTTTATTTTTCAATGTATTTTGAACTATTTGATAATAAATGCATCAGTTGATATTATTATAGTTGTGGCTATTATAATTAAGTTTGTATCTTGCGCGTTCTGCTTTAAACGCGATCTTAAAAGTTTAAGGTTTTTTTATTGTAGCTACGTAGGTAAGCGCATATTTCGTATTTATTATTAAGTTATAATGAATATTGTATACCTTTTTCTTAGCACACCACACCTAGGCCACTGAGAGGACCGCAACACCTTGAAAAAAAATTAGAAATAGCTCGTATACTCTGGAAAAGTTTGCCCGCCCCCTGGATTTAACTAAATATTCTCGCGGTATTGTTACTCAACTAGCTTAGCTCCAAAATTTCAAAAACTTGGATTAACTAAAGTTAATCCACTGAAGAGTTGGATATCAAAGTACAAGCAACAGTTTTATTATTCTGAAACTACAAAGATGACGAAAATGATATCCAATTCAGTAGTAGTTTTCTTTCCAAAACAGAGCAACCCCGTTTGTTAAAATTTTCAAATTCCGTTACATTGAATATCCATTGTCCTCCTTATTTTGCCTAATTTGGTATTTGGTGAAATTAAGACCATGATTTACAAGTCGCCGATTAGTAAATCAAGACTTTTACCCACGTTACCATGGCCTATTCAACATAGCGAAATTAAGTATAAAGCTTCACAGTTTTCATTAAAAATTTATCCATACGTACGATGAATATGTACGCTTTTTTTTACAAGTATAATTTATTATTTTTAAGTGAGCAGAATATTTTATATGATGCCAATTTAATTATTGTTGTCTCAATAGGTACATTTCATATTATCCTATTTTTATAATCGGCTACTCCATTATCTATATATAACCCTAAATTTTAGTCTCTGTACCGAAAGATTAATATGCATGGTGAAAAGACATGTAAAATGAGAAGCAGCTTTTTAAAAAATATTCAACTAAATTCACAAGATCAGTAAAAGAAAAGAAGCTGAATTCATTTCCACACATACACACAAAATAAAGAATTTTAAAATAGAAAAGGGAGGATATTCAGTTTATTTCAAGGTTAAGGAGATTCTGTATGAGTAATATAGTAAATAAAGTACCACAGAAAAATAAATTTAAAACAAAAGAAATATCGCTTCCAAGAGCTTTTCTCAAAAACAAGTTTTATGATCTGAACCATTGTTCGTGGAGCGTCCCGTGTTCAGTCAAGTCTAGACTCAGAGGCATTGCATAAAATACTGTCAATGAAGTTTTGGCACAGGAACATACCTTTTTTTTCTCATACCGCAAACAGAGAGGAGTACCTTGAAATATATCATTCATTATACGAAGAAAAAAGGTTTTGATGGTTCTAACATCTAATAAATTAAGTTTATGTAAGTAAACATCAAACAGACGTACTACATCAAGCATTTTTAAAAAATTTTGCATTTGAAATATGTATTGAAGCACAAAAATGAAAGACCATTTATTCATTCTCAACAGGTTTTCAAAAATATGAAACGTGTTAGATGGCTAATCAGAAAAACTTTTAGTTCAATTTAAGTTGTCAGTATTCAAAAGAAATTGCTAAACTGTAGAGATTACGAATGAGGATTTTAATTGTTCTGCAATTTTATAAGCTAAAATATCCGTTAAATTTTATCATTGTATGTATGATTTTATGATTTATACCAGTGATCATGCATTAATATAAACATTTAGATAAAATTCACATTTTATAATGCAGTAAACCAAATTAATTTTAATATTCTAAGTTAATTACAACAGAAATATTAGACAAACATTTTCTTAGTACTTTATTAAGCTAGAACTCTGATTTTTAATAACGATTACTAATATTATGATTTGATAATGTGCCTTAGTTTTCATGAACCAAACAATCTTTAAGTAAATATAAAGAACAGCTATCATATTGACAATTCTTCCCCTTGATTTTAGATAAATATCTAAACAAATATTTTTGCTAGCGATAAGATCTTTATCATAAACCCTCTTTTGAAAGATTAGATATCAATTGCATTATCAGTGGATAAAATCTTCCCATTTTACACACCCAGATGGCAAAGTCAAATGTTTTTGAAAAAATTACAAAAGTTCAGCTTTAACTTTTTTTAAAAAAAAAACCTGCTTTGAACGATTGTTTTGAAAAAAATAAGTACACTCATTATTTTATCATATACCAACCTAGTGAAATCAATCTCAACACAATGCTGATATTGAAAAACAAATAAGAAAATTCCCAAATGTAAAACTGAATAATACTCATGATTATACTGGTATAATCATGAGTATTATTCAGTTAACAAAAATTAACAGTTCATAACAAAAATTATACCAATTTATTTTTATAATTCAGCTCCTCGTTAAAACCGAAAAGTAAATGACATTTACTTCTTAAAAAAATGTAGAGAAAATCAGATTCTTATCCACAATGGATTCTATTCATTTATTAAAGTTAATTTATACCACCCATTGAAGAGACAGTACTTCAGAAGTTAAAAAATAAGAGTAGGAGGTCACATATTCTACAAATATTTTTCACTAAAATAGATATCGTTCAAGCATTCTATACATAATTGAGGCAACCATAGAAACCAAAATAGACCCTTAATGGTCACTTAACCCGTTTATTTTCAGCCAAAATTTCCCCTTCCTGTCTCTTATGAGTAGCTCTCACACCTTAGAAAATACCATACTTTTTTATATAAGAACTGTAATTTATATCCTACTATAAAAGATACCCTTTTAACCAACTAGCACAGGATTGGACCTTAGATCAAATAGTGAAATGCCACAAACCAATTTGTTAGGAATATAGTAAGCATTCTGCAGAAAGAACAGAAACAAATCTTCATAGCTTAAACAAAAATACATTTTATAACTGTATTTTTTAAATGAAGCAATTGCAAATTTGCATTTAAAAATATTTAAAGCTTACTCAACTAACACTAAATAGTACTACCATTTTTCTTTTATTTAGCAAACGAAATTTTTCCACAATTAAATTAGAATAATCTTCAAGTGGCAATCATGAACATGGCGGGAGAGAAAAAGCTTTTAAGACTACACATTCTCAGATAAACTAAATACAGCATTTGACAAGAAAAAAAAATGTGAGACAGACATGTCACAACAGGTGTTGTATGCTAGTGTTTTCCTCAATCTAAACAGTCGGTTGAACCAAGCCAACCAAAAAGGCGCCAACTGAAATATACGTATTTTTGAGAAAGAAAATATGTACTATATATTTTCGTGTATAGTCAAGAATTTTTGGAGCTTTGTTAAAAGAAAAAAAAGGTCGGCTCATACACGAATTCGCTTATCTCGGAAAAAAATTTAGTTTAAAAAACCTTTTTTCTTCATATATATATATATA